>JAAXOA010004284.1:0-10456 GCA_036561885.1 Salina celebensis
GTTGTTCATCTAAAGAGAAGAGAGTGGAAGTTTTCATTGTCACCAGAAAAGGGAGTCGACGCTCTAGTTGAGACAGAAAAAATATTTCTTCTTACCTGAGAGATTTTTGGGTAAGGGAGAGTCGCCTGAGGACTTGTTAAACGCGGATTAAATCTTTTGTAAATCACCACTGGGACGGGGATCTAATTAGTGCATGTTTAAATCTAGATCATTTACGTGTAAAAGGTCCTGATTTTAGGACCTTCAATAAAAATTAGAGACGCGGGAGCCAAAAATAGAAACCAATTCACTCGCCGACAATTGTTTACATAAATATATCCGGTAAAGTTTTGACGTGAAATGTTTACAATATATGCGTGCGTGACCAAATTGTGCGTAATATTGTGACAATATATTGAGAAAGTGCGTAAAATTTGATTAGTGGTGGAATATTTAGCTGTGTATACATAAGATATACTACGCGATTGGATTATCAAGCATGTTTTTTGATAAATTATAGGGATTTAATAACCCAAAGGTAATAAATTAATTGAGCTATAAACAATATTTCTTTTTTATCATTTCACTTTCTTTTTTTTCTCTGTAGTTATCTTGTTGTTGATTAGCTGGAGTGATTTATTAGCGAAATATGTATCATATTGTATACGGTTGTGTGGATAACCACAAAAAAAATTCTGGTTTTTGTACCTGCAGCAATGGAAAAAAATATCCTTTAATTTTCTTTTTCGAGGACGTGATTTATTCAACTGCATTTTGAGGAGGCACTCCATATTAAAAATCACGTTTCAAAATAGCTATCATCAATGATCTAAACCTGCAAATGTGGTCATTATGAGTTCATGGAGGTCTTGCAAAAAAAATTGTAATCAGTAGGAAGCCAAAATTCGCTTCTGTACGACTAATATTTTTGTCATGATTATATTTTTTCATACTGAATCAATTGCAACATTAATCACCTTTTCAAATCCGTTTAGAAGTCCTTACCGAGCCCAATATTTTGCAAGACGTGTCCAATTATTAGTGCTAAAAGCTGTTAACAATGTTTTGTCTAAACAGTGTCTTGTTCACGTCAATCCCCACACTATATGTTTATCTTGGCACGCACAAAAAAGTGAAATTTTTGTATTAAAATTTTTACTTTCTTCTCCGCCGATATCCTATAAAACTCACGCACATTTTCGGCTATTACAGAATATTATAATGGCTTTTGATAATAATCATATTTTAGATTTTTTTTTCAATCATGATAATCCAAACGATTATCATAATAATCACATCAAAACAAGATTGGCAAAAAATTGTAATGTTGATCAAAAGCAACGTCTTCACCTGTTTCAACATTCTTTCATGCACACGGCAGAGAATATTGGACCGCATCGATCGCACATATTTCAAGTGGCCAGTAGTTTCAAACGAGCCACTTTCGTTTTGCAATACCGCAAAAATATGTGTATAAATCATTAGTGCATTTTTTTGAACGGTGATCTATGGCAGTGGGCAGTGCAGTCATTATTTATGCATGCAAAAACCATGTTAAAGAAAGATCAAGGCTAAGGTTGAGCCGTGTATTTTATACAGTTCATTGTTCTGTTTCCTTATTGCGAATTCGCGAAAATATTTTAAGTTATATTTTTGTTTTGTTTATTTTTGTAGGTGGACATCGCGAATTTTCCCCGCCGTCGGCTTCTGCGTATATAGTAACAGGTGGTGGAGGACGAACATGTTCAATAATTTCAAATGGAAACTCAAGGTTGCCCCGGTTATCTACACATAGTACACCTGGCCAGCCTAGTTTAATAACAGGACGACGAGGGGGCGCGCCCCCGATCATTCCANATCATTCCAAGAGTTGACTGTGAACGACGTAAAATAAGTGATTGTGGTAGACCCGGGGAAACCGGAAGTGACCCGGGAAATATGAAGTGGTTTGGAGCTAAAGTTAGTGACAGTGGACCCCAACTTTTGAGCTTGTCACCTCTCCGGTTGGACGAAGACGGTGACAGTTTAAACGAAACTTCGAGTAATCCACCAGGAAGAATGTTTTTTCCTGGAGAAGGAATTTCTCCAAGTGCGCCAGCAACGCCTGGAGAACTCCACAAAAATCGGAGGAGCCGCGGACGAAGTAAGTATATTTTTTGGAGGAAACATTTTATTAAAAGGCGTCCATATTTGACAACTCCGCCGGGAAAATGTATCTTTTTTCCTTGATTATTTTCCCTGTCGATATACATTATTGTTATGTTTTTGCAAGGGTGAAAGCATCCGTGAACTTTTCCTAGAGAAACTTTTCAATTTTTGGAGGGGGAAATCTCTCCACTTTTCCTATTCTCTTACAAAATATCTCATTCCATTTGTACTTTTCCAAGCGAAAACAACCTTTTTGTGTTTCAAGAGACGTTGCAGTCTAACAAAAAGTTATTTTACAAGTTTAATTTTCTCCGAGTATTGTTTTATGCTTGTGTCATAATTCCCAATGAACTTTTTGTTTTACCACTTCATTATGAAGTTATTCACGGGTGATGAAACACGAGCCAGATTTTGATAAAAGCTCTGTGGGAAATACGCACTATTTTCATATTTTTCCGGGCAAAATATCTTGCACGTGTCGTTTTGTTGCAATATATCCACAGACTTTACTAAATACGGACGTCGATTTTAATTGTCGTAAATTGGCAAAATAACAGACAGAATGCAACCTACGTATAAATTCTACTAAATATTCGGTTGATGTCAGCAAAAGCATTTTCTTGTTTGGCTGATTTATCAAAACAGGTTGTCAACGTGACGTGTCTATTGATAAAAAATATATATTTGTGTGCGATTGAGCTTGCACGTCTGTTCAAATCAATCTTTACAAAATATACCAATTTTCACGGTTCATTTTAATGTGGTTTTAAATATTTTTTCTGTCACATCTCCATGTTGCCATGAGCTAAATAATAAACACTTGAAAAACCATCTCAATATATGGCGTTCTCATCTGTCAAGAATCCCATTCAACTTTGCTGCAGTTCTACTTTCAAACACCGAGTACGTCACCGTTTAAAAAAATCCTCTATTCATTAATATTTACCACGTATTTATTGCTCATACTCAAAGTCATTTGGCAAACTTGTGTGTCACGTTTTATGTCAGCATTGGTTAAAAACCGCTCGCATGTATGAATGAATATAAACGAGCTTATTGTACAGCAAAAGTTACTCTTAAAAAAATTCTTGCATATTTTTTGTTTGATGCAGATGTGTACACAATATGGCGCGTGAAACACATTCTGCGACAAATAAATAAATTAGATTTTTAGCAAAACATAAATCATAAAAAAATAGTTCGGGTATTCAACTGTGAAATATTTTCTAGGTTATGTAGAAAACAAAAGCAAAACATGTGTCGTTAGTAAAATGTGTGACAATATTCATCTTACATCCTATGCGTAGTCATTTTCCTTTAGGAATACTGAGTAAATTTTATTGGTATCAGAGAATATTACAAAAAAAATACATTTGAGTTATGGTACAACGTTGTATCATAAAGTGACTTGACGGCAGCGGTTGTTCAACCAGAGCTATTAGCACACGACTACGGCTGTGCTTTTATAAAACCAAAACTGCAAGTTGGGTCTTCAAGTGAAAGGGAAAATACGGGTGAAGATGAGACAGGAAGAGATAAACAATATTTATACGCATCTTTTTTTTGTCTTTTGGGATAGAATTTGGTTTAGATTTGCTCAATACGGCTACTAGTCAAGATAGTAAACTATATTCGTTTTTATGCGCAATTTTTAGTTTCATTTTGCTGTCATAGTGATATTTTTGCGGCTAGTTTCATATAAATTACATTTTTGCTTGTTTCTAAGGGTTGATTATCATCATTTTTTGAGAAAGATATCAGCCTCACGACAGTACAAGTCGGAATTGGAGTTGAGAGAGCTCTGTTTTCACAGCATGTGGTGTGTGGTTGCTGTGAGGACTGATATGTGTAAAAGATTGCAGGAGCAGGGCATGATTAGAAAAGGAATTTTCATCATCACATGAAAATTTGATCAATACAGAAGATAAAGGTATGTTATTACTACTGAGGATCCAAAAGAAATGCACACCAAGAGAGAAAATGAACAGCCACAAGCTAAATAAGAAACAACTGCAAAGGATTCTTTTTTATCAGTGGCGGTAAGATTGGATTTTTTTGTCAGATGAAACAAAGACGAGGGCAGTATATGAATATACAGAAATATATATGACGGATGAACAGTCTTTATTGTCAAATCCCCAGAGAAATAATATGCAGCCGTTGTGTTTTGCGCTAATGTACAAGATCGTTAAGAGCCCAGTGAAAAATGACTTTTAAATGGGCTAAACACAACCGAACACACAAAATCTGCATGGTTGTCAAGTACTAAAACCACTTGAGATATAAGTGGCATTTACATTCTTTACATTTTCTTATAATATATGCTAGTAAAATTTTCATTCATATTTCTATTGGGACGTGTTTTTTTTTCTTTAATGAAAACAAATATATTTGTATGGCAAGCTAAAATGCGTGACCTATTTGAAATATTCATTTCGATTTCTATTCTCAATGAAATATTGTCCCTAATGCAGAAGCATCTTTAAAATATTTACGTGTATATTTTCCATGTCAAAGGAAATCGATAGCGATATTTTTGAAATATGCATGTAGCGTATTAAATTTAATATTTTTTCTTGTATTTTGCATTCATTTTCCCATCGAAACCTAAGTAAACAAACCACAATATCCTGTCCATTTTTAGCACGCTGCCGGCAACAGAATCCATTTTTTAACTAAATATTTCCCCACTGAGCCTAAATATTCCTGTCTTTTGTTATCTTTAGTGCTCCTGCAATGTTGCAATCAGTTTTTAATGCTTGTTTAATTACCCTATCTAATGTTTGCTCCCCTCTCACGTCTGTCATTTCATATTAGCAATCATCCAAACTAGTCATAAAAATGAACTGCGGCTTTTAGTTTAAAATTCCACTTCCGTATCAATTCTAACATATCATCGCAAGAAAAGAACTTAATGCTCCGTGTAATTTCATAATAACAGGTGACACTTTTACGCCACAGTCCACCTAAAATTTACTTGTCAATTATATTCGTGAGTGACGATATTGTAGAAATATCCCATAAAAACCAGCTTTTAAAGGGATTTTTAATGGTTCGTCGTGACAATATTTTTAAACCTCAATCTTCAAAGAATTATCACAAGTCGGTGTGATCTTTCACAGGTGTGTTGTGTCACCCTGCGGGTATATCACCACCTCACGTATTTTTTAAAATGGCTGTTCAGCCATAATGGATTTTTATTGTTACAAAAGCCTCTCATATTTTGCATACCAAATATTCTTCAAGACTTTTAGGTTGTCAATAGCAATTAACTTTTATTTTATATTACATATTTTGCACATTGTCACCACCACTCCTTTTAAACCCTGTGGCATTTTTGGCGAAAAAAATAACCGTTAAGAAAAGCCCAGATTTGTAGTGGCACGACGCCGTACCCAGAAACAGTTTCGCTACTTTAATTGCGGAATTTCTTTCTGTAGGGAAAAGTTAGCCGAAATAAAATAAAGTAAATTAGCCGTGGTGAATTAAAGTTGCTCTTGATATTTCAGTTCAATGGCTTCTGAGTTGCACCCAGATTATGATAACTAATGCGGAACAGTTTTTTTTTCTCTGTGTGCGTAACCGGATCACGTGATAAATCCGAATGAGAGCAAAAATTGATGTGTTAGTAAGATGGCAAATATGGAACACACGCGTATATTTCACCCAAATAGCAAATGACGAAGAAAATGTATTGGAGGGTGGGTGTGTTAAAGTAGAAATGTTAATAGGATAATTTTACAGGAAGGAAGTTTAATGTTACGTCATATTTTATGAGACTTTCCTTTAGAAGCCACTGCCCTGTCTTGCTGGAAGCTAGTTTGCAATAATCGTCAGAAATAATGACGAGTTTTAATGGATATTGGGATGTGTATAAGTTGAGCAGGGAAAATTGGATCCGCCCTTAATAAAAATGAACATTTCAAAAACATATCATCTTTGGGAAGTTGATTCTGTTAAATGAGTAGCAATCGTTTAATTCTGTGCAAGGCTATTTTATGAAAAAATGCGTTACGCAGCTAATATTTTGGCAGCTGTCCAAATCAATATTATGTTCAAAGCTGTTAAGAACTCTTTAGACAGCTAATTTGCATTGAATTTTCTAACAAAAATGTTTATATGACGGACAAATTTTACTAAATGTTAATGTATATTTAAACCTGTTATGTATAATTTATCATCATTTGTCACGCTGTACATCCTTTCATCCTTTCTCTGTACTCTTGCACAGTCAGCACTTCACTTTCAAGATTCAAGTGTTTTCTTGTAAGACATTTGTCACAAAAAAATGGTTTCTTTTAAGAAAGCAAAAAAAAACACGAACCCTCTCAATGATTTGTGCAGAATACCGTGAGAAAGAAGCTTCCCCTGGTTGTTTTCATTGAAGAAAACGTAGCTGGAGGGCAAAGACAATGTTTTTCCTTAAAAAAAAAACCACATTATGTTTTTTCTTAAAACACAAATTCAAAACGCTGCAAAAGCTAAATCCTGTAAGAGCTGGAGGAAGTTCACCCATACAAACTCATGTTCTGCTCTGTTAGCCATGCTAATGAATGTGCAAAAAAGCGTGACTCTCGTTTTTCATTGGTTAACATCCTCTGTTTTCTTATTATTTTACAGGTATTTCTCCATGGCTGCGACGTAAACTTCGTCAAGACGCTATCGACCAAGAAGACGATGACTCTCGGCCTGTTGTCAACGGCGACAATTGTGTCGAGCTTCCTGTGCCCGCGTATAAAGATTTCGATCCGAGAGCTCGTCATATGAGCTACTCTGGGCGAATTAGGTGCTGGTCTCCACCCAGGAATGATAATATGCCTCAACAAACATTCGCATTTCCACATGCAAGTCCTTTACGAAGGGCACCCCTACCTAATTTAGATTATGGAGGCGCTGAAGCAAAATCAATGCTAAGTTTATCCCCATCTAAAACGCCATCAAGGGGAAATTCCTCAGGATTTACGACCTGGCATCATAGAAAAAGCAAAGGTCAAGGGCATCTTTCTGAATTCAGTATATCCCCCGGAAAGTCAAGCTTATCGGAGAGGTCCTTAAGTGTATCCCGCCTTCCGGATCAGTTACTGGAACCTGAGGAAGAAATGGAGCAGAGGAGCTCCCATCATGAAGATATATTTCATTTAAGCGGAAAAAGTCGCGAAAATAGTCCATGTTTAAAGAGAATCAACAGACACAATCAAGTTATGCATTTTCCACCAGGGAAAGTTACAGGCTTGCCGCCATTGCCGTTACAGAATAAGAAATTGCAAACATTTTCACCGCCATTACCGCCAGACTATTCGTCAACCTTAGGCCGGCGAGGAAATAAACCGAACAAAATGGTTGTAGCGCCATCATTTGAATCAGGGAGTAATATTCAGTCGCCAAACTCAATAGAACAGCTAAAGTTAAAATTGAAGGAGGTTTCTGACAAATGCTTCAATTCAGGGAAAATGTCAACGGCGAGTAAGTTGTTCGGGAGATTTTCGGTTTCCAAAGGAACGGATGTGACACCACCAAAGAAAAAAGGTAGCTTACCAACCGAAAGTCCCTCGGCGTCGGGTCGCAAAGTAAGATCCTTTTCGTTTGGAGGAATGATAGTCCCTCCATTAGACGAGGATATTCCTATTGATCAAAATGGCAGCAATGATAACTACGAATTTCGAGTTAATCCTTTATACATGGAAGAAGACGAAGATGAAGACGGTTTGGTAGCCGTTGACGACGACTTTCAACTTCCGTGGCACGCCGTCAACTTCTCACCGTTTGGGGGCTAGATCAGATCCTAACTTAGATTATCTTCATAAGTCGTTAGACTTCATTCCTGGTAAACCGCCACCAACAACGGCAAGCTCTACTAGTAGCCATAGCAGCCATAATAGCGACGGAGATAGCGGAATTGTCAATGAAATCGGGGCGGACGCCAGCAGCCTATTCCAAGAGGAAGACTCCGGTGTGGGCGGCGGAGGATCACCAACCTCCACAAGTTCATGCAGTAATACAAGCAGTAATCATAGTAACTCTTGTTGTTCTGTAAGATTTAATGATGAAAGTACACCAGCTCCTAAACTTACAAGTAACCAACCCGCTTGGGTGCGTCGTGTTAGACATCATAGTAGTAAAATGCAAGAATCTTCCAATCCCCCAACGCCGACAGCTAAACCAAAGGGGCTTTTGAGCTATTCTAGACGACATTGTCAGTCTAGCACTAGCTTAAATATGGCTGATAAGCTGAGCTTATCTTCAGACAGCCGGGAGCTGGATGAACTTGATGGAAAAGGAGAATACAGGCTTGTGAGGGTCCCCAAGGTGACTACAGTGAGGACAAGTGGACTCTCTTCGGGTGCTTTAGAAATGAAGGATTTGCTGGGATTAAAGATTGAATCTGACCAAACCAGTCAGCCGAGATATTTTATCAAAGCTATCCAACCGGACTCTGATATAGCAAGGTAAATAAAACAAATATCAAGTTTAAAACCTCCAGGCATCCAGTAATAATCGTAATTGTAAAAGATAATATCCTAGAATCATTACCATTTTCAAATGCAATTTTCGCCTGTGATAGGGGAATGTGTTTCCTTGTCAGTGTTGTAAATATTTATGGAAAATGTAATAATTTTACAAAGATAACAAGGTAATTAGAACAATGTGTATGGATTATTTGGAAAAGCTGCGGCTTTTTATAGGCACAATTATAAGAGCAAGATTTTGGGGGAAGATGTTTAATGATTTTGATTACCTATTGTTTTCCTAACACTTTAGTGTAAGAAATACGACTCCTCATTAGACAAAGAAATGTTTTCTATTTGAAAAAGAAGAAATTCCTCCAGCTAATTTTCTTTGTTACTTCAGAAGAGAATTGTATATTTTGTTGTGGCCTGGAGGAATAGAAACATGTTAAAAAGAAGAAGAATCTTTTTCTATTTTGAAGATTTCTTTTGTGTACATTTTTCGTAGTTTCTTGAGGGTAAATAGAAAAGAAGTAAAATATGTAGGAGGAAGAGTGGAGTTTGTTTATTGAGCAATATGAGAAATGATCTGGATGATTATTATTACGATCGATCATAGTGATCATTTTGGATAGAGAGGTTTGTTATTATTATCCCCGACGAAAATGTAGGAAAAGATAGAAAAAAGGAGATGATTTTGTTTGGTTTAGGTACTAGAAGAAGGAATGGCTGCAGTTGCATAATGCAATTGCCTCATGCAAGTGTAACTGTGAATCGAAGATAGGTTTATAAAAGGTTCTATGCAGGTTGCCAGAATATGCGATCTTCGAAAGGATTTTGTCATAAATACTTCCTGTCATAAGAAAAGTAAAGGAATCATATGCGGAAAACTCACAACCAGCTTTTAAAACTCAAGTTGTTTTGTCATAAATTCACACTGAAATTGCGCACAGTTTCAATTTCAATATCTTTAAAATGGAGATATTTTAAAATTTGGTTTTCCGAAATGAAGTTTTTTGGGTAAAACTTTTGGGATGGGTGCTTGCAACCGAATAAAATCTTCCATGCGACGAAACGACACCATTCTCGCTCTCCCCTTCAATTCACAAAACTTCTCCAACACATCTTTACTGTTTCTTATTCCTTTTTTCTTGTTGAAAACACTTTTTCCCCTTCAAGTTCTCCTTGCAACATTTTCTGTCTCTGAGCAAACACCGAATTCCCATTTTCTTCTTATGTATGCTTCACTAATCACACATTTTCTTTGACTCGATCCCATTTCAATAGCAATATACCTACCTATTTCATTCCTTCAAAGCATTTATTCTCTTTTTTTCATGTCCTTTTTTATTTTATTCCTCCTTAAAACCGAAACTTTTTGTACCTGAGAACATTCGGTGTCGCGTGGTTGCTTGCACTTTTTTTATGATGTCAGGTACCCAACAGTTCATGACGATTTGCATGTTCCATTCTGAATTCAGAAGGCGGGGATAGAGAGATGTTGTCGCGGTAACTATCTTTGATGATGACAATCCTCTTGATAGATATTGCGCTATTATTACAAGCCCGACTGAAATTGAGTTTCTTTCATTTTCTTACAAGGAAACCTAAAATGCGGAAAAATCTTGTAAACTTCGTGTATCGGCTTCTTGCTACAATGTAGCATAATATAGTTCTGAAACCCGTCATAATTGTATTTATGTTAAAACTTTAATGATAAAACTGTTTTGGCGACTGTCATAAACCCGAATGTTATTTTTTTCGCAGACTCAATGAGCTCCAGGTTGACGACGAAATTATCAGCATTAACGGTAAATTCATCCGGGACGTTGTCATCTCCGAAGTCTACACCCATCTCGCCACTGTGTTCAAACGCGACCTCG
>JAAXOA010004285.1:0-10455 GCA_036561885.1 Salina celebensis
TCACTCCAGGTGACGTTCTTTATGGATCATCCCAAAATATCCTGTCCTCGTACCTGCATTCCAATGACAGCAAAAATGAAAAACAGCATTAAGATAAGAAGCGCGACGTATGGCAAAGCTTGGAAGGATTTTATAAACGTCCAGAGAAGCGTACGAATTCCTTCCCCCTTGCTGAGCAACTTCACCAAGCGCATTACACGAAAGAGTCGGAAAAAGTTGATGGAAATTGTAAGGCTCTTCCCAGAAGTCTACACAAGTATTTTTTAAAAAGTAGAAAAAGAAAGAAAATGAATATTCAAAGAAGCCAAATGCTTATTGTAGTAGCAAACAAAGAGAGAGACTTACATTAACTTCTGAGTAGACAATGTCTATAAAGCTCCCAAGCACAATAATAAAGTCAAAAACGTTCCACGCGTCTCCGAAATAGTTCTGTAATTAATTGGTTAAAAGGAAAAGGAATCAAATTAATTTTTGTTCAAATGTTGAGAGAAACTAGGAAAATTGTGTTTTACCTTGAACCGGAAGGCGGCCAACTTGAGAACAAACTCGAGGGCAAATATGGCAGTGAAAATCATATTGAGAATGTCTAGTGCATCAGTGTAAGCTTCTGGCTGTCCATGAAACTTCATCGCCAGTGTTACCGTGTTGATAAGGATAAGAATGAAGATAACGTACTCAAACGGTTGCGAAGTGACAAGCCACCACACCTTGTACTGAAGGCGATTTTTTGGAATGTAGCGACGAACAGGTTTTGCCTTCAACGCAAACTCAATGCAGTTTCGCTTAAGGGAACAAAATGATTTGATAAGAACTCTGTGCGAAAAAATTCCTCGCAGAAGAATTATCAGCCTGTGGCACTCTCTTAATTTGTCTTTGCCAGAATTAGAAAAGAGTTTTTGAAACATTAATGATGAAGAATGAGAATACCTGATTCTTGTCTAGCTCACAGTTCTTGTACTCCTGTTCACCTTCGTTCTGGAAAGTGACGATAACGAAACCAACAAAAATGTTGACCATGAAGAAGGCGATTATAATTATGTAGATAATGTAGTAAACTGCAACGAATGGCCGATGATTGTGAATAGGACCATAGTCCTCTTGGTGTGAGTCAATCGACTTGTACAGCATTCTACACAAAAGAGAAAATAAACCGGGGCTTGAGACAATCCATATTGAAAATTCCTTCGTAAAGGCTTTCCTTGAAATGTTTAATGAAGTTGGAGAGTATAAAAACTCAGAATAATTCTAAAATATGCTTTTCAAAGTAAACGCGCTGTAGGTTCTGCGAAAAAGGAATTGTAAAACAAGTTTTCTATCACAACATTATTTTTGTATTAGTTGACACAGCATGATTCATAATACTGGGTAGGCTTGAGTCGAGGTTGCTTGGCGCAAACTTACAACGATGGGTGTTTTCACATGTCTCTTTCAGAACTGTTGTAAAAAAAAGTAGATAACTGAATGTTTTCTTAAACCTGAATAATAACTCTATACTTTATCCATTCGGAATTCGGATCGAAGAGAGAAACTTTCACCCGCTTTTGGGCCCCTTGATGTCGCTCCACATTCATTTGCTTACACTTCATTTGTTGCGGATAATGACACATATTGCGTCATTATTATGACTCTCTCATCCGTGTTTGCTGATGTATCGTGCAAAATAATTTTTATATAGTTTCTGCAACGACCATTTCAACTCTAGCGAGGAGTCCAAAGTGAAAGCACCAGCTATCCTGTCTAGGAAAGATTTCCCTTTTCCTCCACTCAATTGCAAACGAAAAATAAACTTTTTTTTTCTTCATTTCCTCTCATCTCCCATTTAACATGCCAACGCTGGGACTCAGCGTGGATCTGTGCAGAAAAATGGTAACTTCATTTTTCTAGGTTTATTGCCACACATGGTTTGTTTTGATAAAATCTTGCTGAATACCCGAAAAAAAAAAATGAACCGGACAAGTTGTTCTATAAAAACAGGCTACCTTTCGGTTGACATGTGTTAATTTCTACATTTTACGCATACATTGTTGCCGTCTAAGTGTGGGCGCATGAGCAAAATTCGCTTCAATAGGACTGTGAGAAGACATGAAAAAAAAGTTTAAAAAAGAGAAAATCCCTTTTTCCTCTAGTGAGAATGATGCGGGCTACACCATACACCATAAGCAACAATCAAACCAGTCAACCATAATCAGGTCGTTAGCATTTTTCTTATTATCATTTTTGGCATTAAGCCCGACTCCTTGATTTGAGGGAAAGTCATAGAAATGAAAATGTAGCACTGATGTTGCGATACCAGAACTAACCCTTGCAGACAAACTTATCCCTCACATTTCCAGGCCACAAAGATTCAACGGAAATGTACTCATAATAATAATAAATCTTGGTCATCCCGTCACTAAAACGCAGCTGAGTAACAAGCCAGAATTTGCTATCGCTCTTTACAAATATGAAAGCAGTCCTGTATACTCCCACGATAATAATTTGTCATCTCAAACAACTACCCATTATACTGTTGTTGATACAAAGAAATAAACCAAGCCGTCCAATATCGGAGTCATTATTACCTAAGGGCAAGTTGTTGATAAATGATGCACGGACGGCCATCGGTAATACTAGTATTATTTTCGTTCTGATATTTCTTGAAACTGAATGAGGTCTGTAACAACAATTCTACCAAGACGAGACGGAGAAAGCGTGTCCTAAAACTTTACTTTTTTTGTGTTATATACATAAAATGCACAGTTTTACAGTTTTTGTAGCTATAATATATTAAACTAATGTATCCTCAAGTTTATCGGAGGTTTACATATAGACATATGAAGAAATTCAAGTGTGAGCTGAAATGTGTATGAAAAGTCGACGGGATCGTTATGGCTAAATTTTAACCGACATGGAAATGTAAATGGAGGTCCATTTTGCACACAAAAAATGTTCCGAGATGCTTACTCTACAAATTTTCTAAAAAAAACAGAAAAAGAAGAAATAAAAGAACGGGGAAGCATGGTTTCGTTGTACATTGTAGAACTTGGAAACTTATTCAATTATATGAAAAACAAACTGCCAGAAAACAAAGAAACATGATAGAACCTTCGCACAATAGAAAACTAAATCAAATGAAAGGAAACATTGTGCAACGGAATGAGGGAGCGCGTGAGAGATACAATTGAGTTTGGCATAACTGCTAGGAATCTTACACTCATTGTTTAAAAAACCTATATTTGGAACAGTATTGATCTATTTCTTTCTTGTATTTTCCAATCTGTCCTTTTTAATCTCTCATTTTATCTTCTTCACATTTCATGAGGATCAATGTAATGGGGTTATTATACTCGTTGGAGAGATTAAGCATGGTTTCAAACAATTCTGAATTTCAAATGCTTACTGTGGCCATCCTTCAAAAGTGGAAACTGCAAATAGCGTTAGCATGGCTTTCCCAACGTCATCAAAGTTGAAGTCACTGTTTTTCCATTCTCGGGCTGCGACTACTGGTTGTCTGATGTCATTTTCCTCATACTTTATGTAATCTCCTCTGGAAAAAACGAGTTATTAAAAACGATGGATTAAAGAAAGATAAGCACGTAGACAAGATAACAGGAAGTCGTGAGATTAGCACCGAAAAGTTTCACAACGCCCCATAACCGAATAAAATAAATATGTACATAACAAACAATATTCTTGATTCTGTTTACCTGCATTTGTCTTCGGTAATTTTTGACGTGTCATTACACCAAAACAGTTTTCCCTGTTGGAAATCAAAATATTTACAACGGTTATAGACATCGTGTGAACGATACAGTTGTTTGGCCACTACTTCAGCTTCACTAATTTTGAAACTCGATGGAGTGTAAAACGAACCTTGAAGAGTTGGACTCCTATGACGGCAAACATAAATTGAAGGAGACACGTGACAAGTACAATGTTGCCAATGGTTTTAACGGCAACAATCATACATTGCACAACATGCTAGAAACGACAGATAACAACCAGTTTTACTAATTTCATACTAATAAACCGTATACTGTTAGTGGTTTGAGTGTGTTTTTGTAGTTGGTCGTAGTTACCTTAAGTCCTTTCGCTCTATTGATTGCTCTGAGAGGTCTCAAAACTCTCAAAACCCGAAGAATTTTCACAACCGAGATAGCTCCAGAACTGTAGGTTGAAATCCGCAGCGATAATGTTGGCATCAGGAAAAAGAGAAAAAGTGAAATACATTCATTTAGCGTAAAATTCCAGGAATAGGAAACAAACAGTTGTTGGAAGGAAAGAGGTTTGAATGATTTCAATATTGAACAACATATCAAATTACACGAATATTACATGTGACTAAACATGTCTATGGTCTACAACATTCCCACATTAATTACTCTTCCAATTAGTAGAAAATCGGGCACATGAACACACACTATCTAGTCAATGTTCATTAAAACGTTCAATCAACCTGGTTCAATTACTTGGAAGGAGGGAGTGACATAGAAGGACATTCACAAGAAACATGTTCAGATTCAAATGAGGCAGTAATCACTATTCGTGTTATAGTTTTAGTTGGTTTTCAAGGGGTACGGTTATCAGCGATTCAATTTTCTGCTACACACATCTCTCTGGCTTTATGTCTGTAGACAAAGTAGTTTAAAAAAATCATTACTTCAAACTTACTAGGCACTTGTAAAAATGGTCACTAGTTGTTACAAGTGTGGAAACGTTGATCACACAACAAAGAAAGATGCATGTAAATAATGGGCCACGATTACATGGATATGTCTAATTCAGATATGCTATCACAGGCAATTCACAGGCCTAAGTAGGACTAACAAGTACATTATGTTTATATGAAGTTCTACTCGACATTGTTCGAAAATGTACAATCATTCAAATCACGCAAATGCGAAAGGCTAATGCTATTGCTCGTAGTCATATTCGTTTGGGTTGAGGTAGTTTTGAGATGATGAGGAGTCCATGCTAAAATGGTGCTTTGGACCGTGCGGTGAAGTGCTGAGTTTTCCAACTTACTTTTTTCTTCGTCTATTTCTTACTTCTACGATAATTAGTAATCAAAACTACGAAATAAAGGTTTCAGGTGAAAACTGTATTAATTGAAATTCCGTTTTGGGATGAATTTCTTCACATTTTACCTACGATTGGACGAACAACCATAGGATGACAGAGTCGACTTTATATCGCACAACTGACATATTATTTTTAAATTTTGTTTGAGATATTAATTTTACGAAATCCATACAAAAGTGCATAAGAGTTTTGATTTTTAAGAGATAAGTGAAGAGAACGGGTATCATAGCGTAAGTGTGAAAACCCCATGTTAATTGAAGAAAAGGGTATTTTATAAAAAGTTTCACATAAATTATAGAGTTGACATTTACTTTGACCATCGTATTAGTCCAGTTGGAGTCACTCGACAAAATGTATTTGAACGGCAATACCTACTCCATAACGACACGGACACACATACTTGATGTCAACAGGATTAGGAAAGATGTCAAAAGAGAAAACAGCGTGTATGATATATAGTTACACAGAAGAGAGGGGAAAGGACTAAAAATATATCATGTGAGGAAACATTTCTATTACTTATGGGTATGTGCCTTCAAAAACATTGTGTAATATTTGCAGACATAAAAGAGAGGTTACATGTGGAAGAGGCAGCTAAAAGTTGATAACATATTGCAATTGTAGGTAACATGATAATGAACACTAAAAGTGATTTCAACACAATTTTTCTTCTGATCGGTGAATATCAAAATTATAGTGAATTTTGTGAAAAAATAATAATGACAAAAAAGTAAAAAAAATAAAGTGGTTGTGCATAGTGTGACGTGATAAATATAAGATATAATACTTGCAGTTCACATGTACATAGGAGCAAACGAACATATCTGTGATAGTGTACAGAAGATGGTGAACAACTTGATTAAAAAATAATAATATAAAGTGTTTTCCAACAATTAAAGGCTGATACATGAACAGTATCGAATTGAGTTAACAAACACAAGTATTTTTTTGTACGTGTGTATGTATTTTATGTTGTATAGATAGTATATTCAGAAAATCTTACAAATCATGAGTTTGGGTTCTGGTGATAGAGGAAATGCAAAAGTTGGAATCCTTTCTTAACACTACCTCCTAGAATCGACTCACACAGAAGCTTTATGAAACTTCTGAAACGTCCAAAATTCCGAAATTCATTTCAAGCAAAAAATTATTACGTTTCATACAAAAAACCAAACGAACACAGCTTTTGTTTTGACGTGTAAGTATTGAACTGGTTAGAGCACAGAAAAAAAAGGAACGAACGAAAAAACAAAATATCGTGAGCTTTTTTTTGCGTAAGAGAAAGTTACTAGATTCAATAATGCGGACAAACATGAGTTTAGAAAAAAATTAATTATATTTGTTAGATGAACGATAAAATTACTCTTTCACAGTTTATGAAACAAAGATTAGTTGCAAGTTTATAGAGGTATGAGGCAACACCGAGCACTGCTGAGATTGACATCCAAGCGAAAAAAATTATTAACGAAGAGAAAAGGCGTTGATGCTTCGTAGAGCGCGTCCTAATTCGTTCAGAAAGAAAGCTTCGTGCGAAAAATAAATACATTTTTTTTTCTTCATGACCAGGCAGTTGGCGATAAGCATCGTCGCTTTACAGATCAGCGCTTTTGAGCGCTGGTATAAATATCATGTTGTGATTATTTGAGAAGCTGCATTGAAAAGGAAAACAAGTACTTTTTGTTTACTCCACGCAATAGTCGATTTTCTCCAGCTAAGTAGCGTCCAAGTACAATATACATTACATAGCTTAAAGCTTGTCACTGCACTGAATTAGAGAAAACTAAGTGAGTGAACGCTGGAAAAAGTTTTGTCATTACGGTAATTATATATCTACGGATGAGTTGGCTTACGCTAATGAGCATGTATTCATTCTCCAGGTAAATGAACGAGCTCCTGGCAATTTTGCATATATTTTTGTTGTATAACTAGGCTTATAGAAGCAGTTTAACAAATTTATTTTAATGATGATTACAATTTTTTAGTATGATGAATGACAGTGCCGCCAGTTTCATTACGCATTGATCAGCAGTAAGAACAAGTACGAGTAATTAGTTTTTAGAGAACTATTATATTTGGTTGGAGGCTTAAGATATAACAGATTTTTTTGTAGTAAATGCAAAGGCGGCTTTGAACTGTGCTAAAGTTGCGAGAAATGCAAAGATAACGATGTCGAGTCATATTGGATAATAGGAATTGATTAGAATATTGTGACTCACCTCCAGAAAAAGGACACAAGAGACACACTGACGACGAGCAGATCCAGTAGATTAAAAGCCGATCGACAAAATGCTCCTTCGTGAAGGACAAACCCAAATGAAACCATTTTGAGGCAAATTTCAATGGTGAACACAGTTGTAAAGAAGTAATCAAACTTATTCAAAATCTGAAATAAAAGATACATACATACATCAAATCAAAATTGCTTGATCAGAAGAACCCCGTGATTTATGGAAAGCTGGGCTTCATGAGGGAAATTCACGACTTAGGGAGCTTACCATATTTCGCTCAGAGGTCTCGTTCAAAGGATCCTCGCATGCTAACAAGACGGACGAAATGATTATACAGAGGAGGATGACGTTCCCAAACATGGTGTGGTTCACAAACCAGTAGCAAAACACACGAAACCTGGGTAATGGTCGAAAACGGGATGATGCAATTGACATTGAAAGAGAAAAGTTACGCAGTGTTAGGATAAATGGTTTTAGGTTACATTCCAAACAGAAACAATCAACAAATGGATTGGTTACAACGAGACCAGTTACTGACTCTCTCAAAGGCGATGACTCAAGAGTTCATGAGGTTCTTACCTGTTTGAATGGGAGAAGATGAAAAAGCTACTAGCCTTTGGAAGAGGCTTCACCTTCACACTTGAAACAACCTCTGACATCCGTCGAGGCCGAGCTCCTGAATTTACCTGACCATCCTCTTCATCAAAGTCGCCTCCATCTTCGTCCTCCATTTCACCCTCATCGGCTTCTGCAAAAGAAATCAGTTTTTCTGTACTTATTGAAAAGTGAAAGGGCTTTCATACAACGTTTACCTTCGACCACTCTGCTCCCTTCGAAGTCTTCCCCTTCAGTATCAAAACTACTTTGATGCTCTATTTCCCCAGCGTTTTGTCTGTAAAGGATAAAGAAAAACATTCCAGTTCAAACCGAAACAATTCTTTGGAACTGAATCGTCCAGCCTTTAAAGTTAGTTAGTAGAAAATCTTCTGTGGAGAAGCATCAGCAACCTTTCAAGACTATCGATTAATATGACTGGGATTGATAAACGGTTCCATTGAATTGAAAAAATGGGACGACCGAGATTAAGATAAACTTGAAAGGGTTAAAACGGTCGGATTGAATGTATCTTGTGTGCTGAATCATGTAATGGCTGGCTCACATCAAATGGGTAAACGAGGATAGTGTAAGACAAGCTAGAGCAATAAAATCTGTCTCAAAAGCGGGCCCTAATCTGTGATATATATGGTTCGGTCGTCCATAAAAATGGATAAAAAAAAAAGTTGCAGTAAACTGTGTGTGTGTGCAGTGTGAGGAGCTTCCTCTGATCTAATGCAATTAACCCGGCGCCAGTCTCCAGCCGTCGTGTACTTTCTCCCTGTACATCTTCTTCAGCCTACAAGGGAGAGACAACTTTTGATGATGATTGTGTTATAATGTAAGCGAAATTACCTATGTAATCTGTTGTTGGACAAATGGAAATAACCACATTGTATTAGTCTATAGACGGGATAAAAGAACTTCCAATCACGCAAGCTTTCTAAACATCATAAACATGAAAGCGTGATTTTTTTTTCTACCTGTCTCAAATGTAAGCAGAGTTTATGGAATAGAAGACTTCATCTAATGAATGCCGTCTTTTCAAACAAACAGTTGTGCTGTATTGTATGCATTTCCAAACGAGAAAATATTAATAGACTTTTTGCCGTTTCGTGGATGACTGGATTTCAAAAGAGATTTAGAGCTTCCCTTAACCTAATTGTAATATAGAATTTTTCTGTGCAAAAAAAAAGGAAACTTATAGAAGACTTTTGAAGTTTGGAGAATGTGGATTAACAAAGCTTTAAAAACTTGCTTAAAGCAACTCGCGTTGTTGTTGTGCTGAAAATTATTTAAAATTGAACGACAAATGAGGAAAAGTTTGATGGTTTAAAAGTAAACTTTCCCATCGTTAGTATTCAAGTCACTTCAATGATGCGTCATTAACATTTTGTCATAACACTACCACAATATCTCACATTTTCACACCAAACCCAACTTCTCATTTTCCCTTTGAACTGTTCGCTAATTATAATGAACCTTTTATACACACTTTGACGTGTGAATGCGTTCAGCTATGAAAAAAAATATTCCTTGTGGTTGGAAAAATATACATTTGAACAAGTATTTGACGAAATTCTCAACAATACTACGTATAATTAATTTTATTTTATTGTAAGAAAAAAAACTACAGTTGGAAATCAAGTAATTGTGGTTGTTAAAAAGGTCTGCCCTTGGTGTAGTAATAACCCATTATTCAGGCAAGTCCCCGATCAACAATACTATGTATAATTAATTTTATTTTATTGTAAGAAAAAAAACTACAGTTGGAAATCAAGTAATTGTGGTTGTTAAAAAGGTCTGCCCTTGGTGTAGTAATAACCCATTATTCAGGCAAGTCCCCGACAAGAGCCAACTTTTCTGACAAATGAAAGAAAAAAACCAAGACCTTCTTTCCTTCTACTGTTGCTGTCTACGGGAAAAAGTTATTACAGGTAATTTATGAGTAACATTGGCATTTGCATCGTCTAATGCGTCGTATATCTATGTCGTATATGCACCGTATACATCTTCATATATGGGTTACATATTGTCAGGAAATGAATGTGGGAAAACAGAGGTGGGAAGCCTCAACCGTTCCTGTACCGGAACACTAGGCATCACCGGCGATATAGGATAAAAAAGGGACTTTTTTCATCTTCATCTAGCTTCCGTTGAGCATAATAATAAAACAGGAGCAAGTGGAAAGAAATTTCATTGGAAAAGTTCTCTTGAACTTTTTAAATAAAGTCATGTTGACGCTGATGACTTGATACGCACACTCCTAAGGATCGTCCCAACGATGATGATCATCGGTGTAGTTATTATCGCACCAAAACTGCTGGTTGCACACATACAATAAAGTGGAAAGAAAGTTGAATGCCTTATAAAAGACGAGGAAGGGAAGAGATTGCAAAAAAGAGAAAAGATGTGACACAGTAAGAGGGAATTTGAACAACGCATTTTTTTTGTTGAAATCTCAACAACTTTTATGCACAGAAGAAATAAATCCCTTTTCGTACTGCTGTATATCAACAAAAAAGTTTTTTTTTCACTCATATTTCCCCAAGTTCCAGTACCACATGGTTCC
>JAAXOA010004286.1:0-10454 GCA_036561885.1 Salina celebensis
CTAAATATCCAAAATTACGATTTTTTCAAAAATTACCATGTTAATAATTGCAAATTCAAGCAAATTCAAATGCAATTTAAACGCGTGTTCTTTACTTCTCCTCGCTAATTCTTTCAGTTCTGAAATCAGCGTCGTCGATTCTCTTAGAAACCGTTGGAATTAGCGAAGAGAAATCATGCCCCAGGCAAGATAACTGACTTTAAAGTTTTAAGAATTATAACACTCGCACACTTAAAACACATTGAAAACGGTTGGGGGCGATGCTGTATGCTTAAGCCCAAGGGCTTTCCAGGTAAAGGCGTATGTCCCACTTCATAAAGACACAGTCACTAGCTTAAGCGAAAATCTTTATGGTATAAAACCTAATGCTTTACTGAAGCCCTGTAGTAAACAGCGGCATGGATATCCAGGTAAGTTAACTTAAGTAATAGTCGTTGTCCACAAATTTCGGGGCTTTGCTACGCCTTGGTCTATCCCAATTTCTTTACTTTACACTCACTGCGTCAATAACAGCAACGGTTTTAGCGGCGTCACGATATCGAACTTGATCCATGGTCGCTGCTGTCCATTGCAGGAAATGAAATAAAGCTAAACCTTTTAAAAATACTGGGATTTATCAATAGCTAAAGTCATCTGGTGAAGCACGCACGGAATCCTAACTTTGGAGAAACAAAATAATGTTCAAGTAATCTGCAATTCGAACATCAGAAAACACGTTAAATGTAAAACCAGACGCTATAAGAGTGGGCATCTGGGTATATTTTTCCGAGAACGTTGATGTAGGCATAAAAACACAGACCATATACTATTATTTGACATTTCCATAAATATGTTTATTTCTTACAATTAGTAAAATAGACCAGATCTTAAGACAACAATTTTAGATGTCAGATTTTAGTGTCCCGAAATTTCCCAGTAGTCTGGGTGATTTAACGAGTGTGGGCTTAACCACGTCATTAGAAACTATCATATTCAATGGTGTCAAAGTTGAACAACCGAATATACGGAAAACATGTTGAGAAAAAGAAAGTCCAATGCAACTTCCACATGACTTGTTATACTGTAAAAACCTGACCGATCGCAATTATGTACCAATCATTACTCGATATTTTGTCTATGGAAGCATCTTTGAAACTATTCTCTATTTTACTCAAAAAAGGTAAGATCGTTCATTGTGTGTTGCAGTTGTTTTATTTCTTATGGTACATAAATCCCAGTCATTTCGAGTCAAACAGCTTTTCCAATTAAAAATAGTTAAATCAGATACAGATATGTAAACTGGAATCCATTTTAAAACGATTCACCTCGAAATATTTTACACATTTTTTATTCGTGTTTTACCTTTGCCTACTGTTGCTTGGAAAAGCGCTGATCTATAATATGTACTTTTCTTTCACAGTTTACTTTATTATCTATCCGTATTTCCTGTCGAATTTGGATGGCTGCCAGCGAAACCAGTGTACGCTAATTGTTGGCATGTGCTTTTTACAACTGCTCATAGTTTGTTTATTTGATTTCAAATTTCTTACGATGCTGAGCCTGATGGGTTTCGCAATACTATATTTATGTGCAGCACAACATCCTCAGTTGAAGGTCATAATCGGGTTCACAATACGAAGGAAAAATTAACAAGCAGTATATATTTGTACTCTATCGTAGTATGTTTACCTTGTCTTTAAATAAGCATCATTTTTAAACAGTGGATCATATGTACAAATCCATTGGTAATTATGGAGATTAAGGGCATGAGTTCTGCACGTATGTAGTAGAAGTAGAAGTATGCATTTTGCAAACGTCTTTCAATGTATTTTAAAACTTGTTGTGCCGTTACCAGAGATTTTAATACTACTAGATAATGCGACTGGTATGATGGGACTGAAGCAGATTTCGTGTTGTTTACTTCAAATCATGAACACTGAATTGTTTCTAGGCTGCAATTTCTCTGCAATCGTATGTCATAACATCCAGAAATGTTTTCTTCTTACTCTAATTTTTGTCCTTGCTATAAACAGTTCGGTCTTCGTTTTGAAATAAACAAACTAAAAACCGGCTTCAAAAACACCTTTACGTGTGTACTTGATCGCAGTATCTACCTAACTTAATAATCTAAGGCCGTTACACAATGTATTATGTGTAGTAGCTTTGTCCTTACAGCAGTGTGGAAAATTAGGATAGGACATTTCTCCACAATTCTCAGTTTAAACAATATTTCTTTTTGTTTACATTTAGTCAAAACAGAAGAGAATGTTCAACACCACCCTACTTTTGTGTGCAACTTTCGACTGAACTAAAAATATTTGAATCTTACAGACACGTCATATTTATGAATATACACAATTGAAAGGCTATAATAACAAACAAGCGTTCAGACGCTTTGAAGATATGGTAGAGGCAAGGTGTTATTCCATGTCATGTCATATGGGTCACTAACTTTTTTTCTTGAATAAGAGAAAACAAATCCAAATTCATAATTTGGGTTAACTTTGGACCCAGGACAAATAAAACGTCCTCTTTCCAATTCCAAATTAATTTCTCAGTAGACTTTTAACAGGTTGAATTTGGATGGAAGTGGTTCGACATCGTGAGGACGCCAGGATTGTAGCCAATTTTGACCTGGTACAATGCACATTTTCTATCATTTTCCAACTTAACCGTATGTATCGATTTTTAATTTACAAATTTAAAAAAAATCCTTGACCACCAAAAATGCATTTTTCCCGTATCCCTCATATGTATGAGTGAATCGGAAAAGGTTGGGACAGTTTGTTTGGAGCCGTTTTTTTGGAGTAATTTGAACTATTTTGATTGGTATTGCTGCGGCGATCGATTCTTGAGGATTGACCACCAAAAATGCATTTTTCCCGTATCCCTCATATGTATGAGTGAATCGGAAAAGGTTGGGACAGTTTGTTTGGAGCCGTTTTTTTGGAGTAATTTAAACTATTTTGATTGGTATGGCTGCGGCGATCGATTCTTGAGGTCTAAGTGATGTCAAAATCATAAAGCCAAATTTTTGATGATGTACTGGAAGAGCCATGAAAAGATTTTAAATAGGCTGCCATAAGGTTTACATGTATAAAGCGTTAACTTTCTGGCGTTTGAATTAGGGTTAAAACTTAGCATTTGAGGGTGTTTGACACACCATCATGTTGCTTGTACGTTTCTCCATCATTCCTACCAGCTAAATTGTGAAAATTCGGGATATTTTGAATGATTTGAAGCAGTTTTACATATGCATGCTGTGTGCTCTACTTGTGCTTGGCGTAATGTTTAACTTATGATGTAGCGGGCATGTCCGTCTGTCCGTAATTTGAACAAAGCGATTTGACTCGTTACGCTTCTACCTTGGGTTTTTCGACCTTGAATCAGTTAATTATAGGGGATATGGGTTTTATCCAGCTTTTCAAAGATATTCGACATTTAATCAGTTTGTTTTAGCATATTTGACTTTTAGTCAGTTCGTTTTAGTATATTCGAGTTTTATTCAGTTTGTTTTAGCATATTCGAGTTTTAGTCAGTCTGTTTTAGCATATTCGAGTTTTATTCAGTTTGTTTTAGCATACTCGAGTTTTAGTCAGTTTGTTTTAGCATATTCGAGTTTTAGGCAGTTTTTTAGCACATTCGAGTTTTAGTCAGTTTGTTTTAGCATATTCGAGTTTTAGTCAGTTTGTTTTAGCAGATTCGAGTTTTATTCAATTTGTTTTAGCATATTCGAGTTTTAGTCAGTTTGTTTTAGCATATTCGAGTTTTAGTCAGTTTGTTTTAGGATATTCGAGTTTTAGTCAGTTTGTTTTAGGATATTCGAGTTTTAGTCAGTTTGTTTTAGCATATTCAAGTTATAGTCAGTTTGTTTACGCATATTCGAGTTTTAGGCAGTTTTTTAGCACAGTCGAGTTTTATTCAATTTGTTTTAGCATATTCGAGTTTTAGTCAGTTTGTTTTAGCATATTCGAGTTTTAGGCAGTTTGTTTTAGCATATTCGAGTTTTAGTCAGTTTGTTTTAGCATATTCGAGTTTTACTCAGTTTGTTTTAGCATATTCGAGTTTTAGTCAGTTTGTTTTAGCATATTCGAGTTTTATTCAATTTGTTTTAGCATATTCGACTTTTAGACAGTTGCCATAGCACTAGCAAAGACAAGCACAGCTGAACAAAGTGCATAGCACTGTAAACAATCAGAACTGGCTGTTTCAGCTGAAAGCAAAGTAAGAGGAACGGTGTTGGTGTATTTGTTTACTCCTGAGTCTACTTTTTGAGAAGGTAAGATTAATTGCCATTTTAATCTAGGTTAATTAGATTATAGTTAATTTGGATGTCTTGCTGTTCAATTTTCTGTATTTCTATTAGTTGGTTTTAAAAGAAATGCAAGACCGAACATACTTCAAAATTCGCTTTGGTGCAATGTCATCCAGGCTGCTTCTTTTTCTTCCAAACTCTTATTCAAATCTTTAATTAGCTTAACTGAAGCCCTTGACACAATGCATCAATTAAGTATGTTCTTCCTCACACAAATGCTCAACTTCATTCAAGACTAGCTTGAATGGAGTTGGGCTCCTTGCCGGTTCACCCTTCCAACGGCTTGTGTGGGGAGTCATTTGGAGTAGGAAGTCCGTTGGAAGGGTGGCCGGCTACCTTTAATGTAATTAGTTTTGTCGCCAAATACTAATTATGTTTTATTGTTTGTCATAGACGAACAAGATACGTGCAGTGAGTACGCGTGGAACTGAGTTTTTTTGGAGCGGAAGCTGAAGTGTACGCAATAAATTGTGGTAATTATTTGCAATAATTAATTATATGAATTATGAAGGAAGTAATGATTTATATTAACTGCATTAACTTATAATAATTCAAAAAGTTTTCTAATGTATCCTGTCTAGTACGTGTTTCTCCATAAGAAGATGCTTTCAACTGTAAAATACAATCCAATTATCTTATCTCCAATAAGCGGTTTTAATATGTTTGTCATCACATTCCAGAAAATGCGTTCATCCCCAGCCCTTCGTCACAAATGGAATCTAATTTTCCACCATTTTTATTAAAAAATTGCCTCAACATTCGTCTCATTCTTAAGCAACCTGTGTTACTGTTACTTCTGCTACGATTCTGGTTAGAGTGTTGCACATTTCGGTTAGTTTGATTAGTAGGTCCTGTCGTGGAAGGAGGGTTTGGAGGAAATCTGTACGTCGAATAACCTTCATCGCCATCGCCATCATCAATTAGTTCAGATATAACGTCTACACGTAAATGGTGGTTTACGCGACGATGACCTTCCGACTCTAACCTTTAACCATCATGTAACTAGATTACAGTTTAGATAGTCAGGATTACATGAATAGTTGATTAATCCTCCTTGTTTATTGGTATGAATTCCAATTAGCAGATTTACGGTGTTATTATTACGTAACTGACACGAATGTGCGTGCATTCAATAAGAGTCTGTTTGTGTGGGCTATTTGTATTTGTAGTGTGTATTGTTACGCCTGCATGAACACAAATTAAAAAGCTGTCGTTAACTCTAAAATGCTCTATTAGGTACGGTTCATCTTTTAAATGTCATTTCGAATCTACCTAGTTTCCCTGTCAGAAAGAAAGTTTTCCCCGTTTCAAGTACAAGAAAAGGTTTCCACTCTCCGATTTCATGCCAAGTAATAAGTCTCACTATCATTTTCTCACCAACTCGTTAGCCACTCACTATAGGGGTCTAACACCGGAAGCCAGGGATGTATCCCCTGTTCCCGTTTCATTTTGAAACATTGATGTGGAATTTATTATTCTGTTTTGATTCTGATTTTCTTGCGCAAAAGCTATTACAACGCCATATCTACTTGTCGACCTGGCACTGGGTCACTTCCCAACCGCTTTGCTGCCAATGTCTTCCTTGTCTTCGCCATTATTATTTGCACTGTTATCTCCACTGGGTGTAGCTCTACCTCCAATACGATGTCTCTTAGGATTCCAAATAGCTTTTTAGTGTGCTATTTCTATGTACTTGTTCAGAGCTCTTGTCGGCAAAAAACCGTCTACGCTGACGTCATTCAAGCAACAACAACGGAAACCATTTTACTTATTCTTTTGTGACAGAGCGCTCCTCAAGGATATTTTCTGACGTTTTAAATGAAATCATTACTTCCTGTCATGTTAACATTTAATATATCATAATTTGGTTTTGAAAAGGTTCTAATATCCGTACTTATATCTCAGATAAGATGCCACGTATCTCCAAAGGTTTGAAAGCCAGACGAAACAGCTTGATGTTAGCTAACGCGGCAAAAGAGAAGTTAAAAGCAGCTCCGAGCAGCCAGCCTGTCACTCCCGCAAAACAGATAGATGGACGAAGAATTGTATCGTGTCAAAGTATTGAGCAGTGTCTGAAAAATGTTGCATCCCATTCTAAATCTTGTAAAAAAAGTTCCATCAACTTCTCGGAAGAAAAAACTAAAGGACTTGCAAGTGAACTTATCTACACTTGTCGCTGCGGATGGAAAGTAATGGTAAAAAGCGATTTTGGAAACGAGCAGTGTCCGCTAAATGAAGCCATGGCATGGGGTTGCAACAATGCCGCAATTGGATTTACAGACGCTTGTACCCTCTTGACTTCTATTGAAGCGCAAACTCCTACCTGGCACACTTTTAAGAAGGAACAAGACGCACTTTACCCAAAAATAAACTCTGCGGCTGAGAAGTCTATGGCGGAAGCCAATCAAGAGGAAAGAAGACTGGCTATCGAAGCAGGAGACTTCGTTGAAATTGAAGGTCGAAAGATTCCTGCCATTCGAGTAGTGACTGATGGAGGCTGGCCGATTCGTTCCTACGGTCACGGTTACACATCTAATTACGGTCACGGTGTCATTATTGGTGCCAAAACTAAAAAAGTGCTCTACGTTGGAACAAGGCAAAAATACTGTTACATATGTTCGCTAGCTGAGAATGATAAAAAACCTGCAAAGCCCCATGTCTGTGCAAAGGACTGGAACATGGCGTCAACTGCGATGGAAGCAGCAATCATTAAGGCGGGATTTCAAGAGAGCATTCCTAAGCATGACCTAGTCTACTCAAGTTTTATTGGGGATGGGGACTCATCGGTGCATGCAAGTATTAAAGACATATATCCAGGCCTTGAGGTTATGAAGATAGAGTGTTCGAATCACGTTATGAAGAATGTCAACGCAAAGCTGGCTATTTTGTCTGGTCCATCCGGTCGTACAAAATGGAATGTCAGCCAGGATGAAAGAAGAATTCCAGGAATGAAAGAGCGGTTTAGTCAAATAGGTCGTGTTTTGAAAATCATGTGCGAAGAATACAATACTCGTGGAGATTACGACATAAACGCTCCTAAGCTTCGTTTAGCGATTCTGAATATCCCCCAGCATGTTTTTGGATGCCATAAAGACTGTGAGGATTTCTACTGTGAGAAACTGGGAGTTACGGAAAAGTTTTACGCGACCTTTAAAACCAAGAACCTGTATCGAGCAGTGAAGGAACTACTATTGCGCCCGGCAAATCTAGCGAGAAGTTTGATTGAATGCGAAACAAGCAACATTGCTGAATCGTTTATGAGTGTGGTGGCAAAACAAGTTGAAGGGAAACGGAAGAATCTTGGTGGAATGTGGTTATACAAGATGAAAGTAAAATCAGCTGCTCTATCGTTTAACACTGAAAGCTTTTTTGTTGGACAAGCATTGAAATTGCTGAAAAATCAGAGCCCTTGCAAAAACTGGAAGCAATTTGAGATAAAGGCTAGAAAGCGGCGAGCAGCCAGTCGAGCATCGCAGCCTCGAATAGTTAAGAAGCCCAAATGGAACTTTTTACAAAGTAGGAAAGGTGATGATGATTACGGGGACAGTCCGAACAAACCTTTCATGAATGAAGTAGATCTGCAAGAAGCTGTCAACGATCTTCGAAATAGCCTTCAAGTAGATCTAGAACAGCGAAGTCAGATAGAAAAAGATACTCGGCACCAGGCTGAATCAGAGGAATGGTTTAACCAAAGAAAGCATCGTCTCACCGCTTCTAATGCTGGAAAAATCTGTTCTCTTCAAGATTCCACGAACAATACGGCAACATTAAGGCCATGAGCTGACGATTTAAATGAACTTATTCTGGAAAACGTTTCCAGGAACTTTTGGGGCAAAAATATACTGGTTTTCCTTTCAAAAATTAAATCAGATGTAGCACAAGCATCGACCGACCAGATTCAGTTGGATCCTTAGCAGTTTTACTCAAACATTGCCCTGTAGCCTCGTTTCTAACTAAATTTTGTCGATTCTTGACTAAAACTGCTAAGGATTCTACACGGGTGAAGTTATGGCGTTATTTTAAATTGAGTCACCTTCCCTTGACTCCTGAGCAGGTCCTCATGGTAGAAAAATTGAAAAAAAGTTCCGCGAAAGTCTAGAAAAAATAGTCGAATCGACCGTTCCGACCGACCGGATGGATTCAGTTGTTTTTTTCGAGACTTTCGCGGAACTTTTTTTCAATTTTTCTACCATGAGGACCTGCTCAAGAGTCAAGGGAAGGTGAATCAATTCAAAATAACGCCATAACTTCACCCGTGTAGAATCCTTAGCAGTTTTAGTCAAGAATCGTCAAAAGTCAGTTAGAAAAGAGGCTATATAGGGAATTCTTGAGTAGAACTGCTAAGGATCCAACTGAATCCGGGCGATCGATGCTTGTGCTACATCTGATTTAATTTTTGAAAGCAAAAATCAGTATATTTTTGCTCAAAAGTTTCTGGCGAAGTTTTCCAGAAAATGTCCATTTAAATCGTCAGCTCATTCCCTTAAGTATATGTGCTCCGTTGGAGTTTTGTTGAAGGCGACCTATCAAAGATACTGGCACCACGTTTATTGTAAACTGCAGTAACATGGAGCAGAACAATACTAGGACAAAGTCTATGAAGGATGTTGGTAGCGGCAGGGAGAACAATGATGTGGAATCCAACATCCCATTCCTAAATGCAACATTGGATGACACAGATACTGACCGTTTGGAGGTTGATGAACAGCACAAACCAACTAAGCTACTGCCTAAATCAGCCAAAATACTACACATAAACATCAATGGTATACGGTCCAAGTTCACAGAACTCCGACGATTGCTTGTGAATGAAGACAACATTATAGCCTGTGCTATTAGTGAAACCAGACTACATGAGGATGACTACTCTGGACACTTTGCAGTACCTGGATTCAACTTTTTAAGGAGAGATAGAAGCGGCAAGTTAGGAGGAGAAGTAGGATTATATGTTAATGAGAACTTTGATGTAGAAGAAGTAGATCATGAAGTAAAATTAGGTAGCGTGTAACTTTTGATGATTAGATTGATAAAACAATTTATGAAACCAATTTTAATTACGACAGTATACGTACCTCCTGATTCCATCACAGATGAAACTTTTCATGTAATAGAAAAACTATTATTAGTACAGCAAACGATGAAATGTGAAATGATATTTTGTGGGGACTTCAATATTGATGTCAGTAGAAAGTCAACAAATGCTACAAAACTTTTGAATACAATGAAAGAATTTGGACTAGGACAAATTATAAAAACGTCTACCAGAATAGCTACGCGACAAACTGGAAAATTGCGAAAAACTAGTTCAACATTAATAGACCATATATATGTATCAAATCAAAGCAAATTTAATGACACAGGAACAATTGATTTTAGTTCGAGTGACCATAAACTAATATATGTTATGAATAATAGAGACAAAATTAAGTTACCTCCGAAAGTAATTCCATATAGGCCTTATAAAAACTTGTCTGATGAAAGTTTCCTTGAGGATTTTAACAAAATTGACTGGGATTTTTTGACAAATAGAGTATTTGACGATAATAGTCCAGTAATCTTTGAAAAACTCATCATAAGTTTACTAGATAAACACGTTCGAAAGAAAAGAAAGCTTGTGAAAGGATTAAATGTCCCGTGGATAACTAATGATATTATTAGATTGTGCGAAAGAAGGGATTATTTAAGGAAACTAATGATTGATGATATTTCTCTAACTAAGGAATACCGTAAAAGTACGAATATGGTGAACGAAGCGATTAGTAATGCAAAACGCAAATTTTTCAATGACAAATTTTTAACAGTTAAAAACTCTACTGATGTGTGGAGTGTAATGAATACAATGATAGAATTTAGAAGAGTGAGAAAAAGCAGAGTAACCAAGCTAACTAAAACTGATTGTGATAATATATGCGAAGTTAAAATAATAGCACAAGAATTAACTAACGAATTTATAGTACAAAAATCAAAAAGTAATGTTGATGAGTGCACAAAGTACGTAGATGAATATGAAAGGAATTACGTTGCAAGTGATGCGAATATCGATAGGGTACTGAATCAAGCGACAAAAGTAGATGTGATGAGATCAATAATGGGTATCAAGAAGGGAAAGGAGAGTGAAAGTAATATACCTAAAAGGATTTACAAACGATTTTATGAATAC
>JAAXOA010004287.1:0-10454 GCA_036561885.1 Salina celebensis
AGGAGGTCCCGCTGGGAAGTAGGAAGAGCTACAATTCTGCTGTGGCTAGGCAAAATTACTGGCGATCCATGTCGGAGAAATCCGAGCGAACTATTCTCGCTCTGATTAATGAAACAGAAAACCGGAAAAATAATTTCGATGATGCTGAGCGTAAGTTAATTTTGAACAATTAAAACAAAGATGACTGCTTAATGTTTGATTGATTTTAAATGTGAGTGTTTCTTCATTCTTTGAATAGTTCTACTAGCACTGGAGTAGCCAATTAAGTGGAGTCGAGCGAGATAACATGTACATATGAAGCTTTACATATGTGTGTAGCTATATTAATAATTTTAACATGTTTTTGCAACGAGTTACTTGTACAAACTGCCAATAAAGTTACTAAAATGTACGCTTGACGCTTCATGTATGTAGTTCATAGTTCATTCCCATGAAGACATTTTAATTAGCTTAAAGTTTATAATAATTCTAATTAAACCTGATTACTTTTCTATAACAAAAAGCTGCATATGTAACAAATAATCACAAAGAATCACCTTCAAGATGAAGCTTCGTTGTGGTAGAACCGAAAAGGTTCTCTTCGCCTTTGACATTATTGTCCTGGTAAGCATTCAAGTTTCAAACTACAATTGTTCTTTACCAAATATGGAAGTCTTCTAATGTTTCTTACCATAAATTGTGTCCATACTCAGGTACTGATTTTGACAGCTTCAACTCTGTTAATATGCGCTCTCGCACTAGGTCCATACTATCACTCCCATGACTGTCCCTCCAATTCTATCAAATTCCATTCAACAAACAAAGCCCTCAACAAGTCCGAGTGCAGAATTCATCTATTTCCTTCAGAAGCCAACTGCTGGAGCCGTGAGTCCAAGCTATTCCTTGGAGCCTTTCATCCAAACACATATGTCCCTGGATCCTTACCATGTCCACTTGTCGTTCGGATTATCGCCGCAACTGTTGTCTCCTGTCTGATTTCACTACTGGCATTCATAATTCCTTTCTTGTTTCTCTGGCAAACTCAATCCTACAAAACTGAAAGGTCAAAGCGTGTTTTTGTAAGTTGGATAGAGATTTACTTTCTCCGCTTTCTCCATTCTCATGACTTTATGGAGCTTTCTTCCCATTTCAGGTCCTAACGCTTCACCTAATTTGCTGCATGTGTGCCGCAGTTGCTGCCGGTTTGATGGTTAAATTTATAGCAGTCCTGGCTGACACGGATTATCCCTGCCTAACAGAAACGTATAAATGTTGTGGCTGTAAAAACTCGGGTTTTACATGTGCCAATGCGACCGCAAATTCACAGTCGGATGCGGATACCTTCAAAGGCGTTTTCTTGATAAACAATCAAGCCTGCTCATCCGGTGCCGCGGCCTGCACTTCGGGGACGTATCGGCGCTTCTCGTCGACTGCAAATTCAAAGGGATTTGTAACCCCGACTAGTGACCAGCAAGAGTCCTGTGCGGCTTTAAAAACCTGGTTATTCCAGGATGTTTTAGTTTATATTGGAACGGCATTTGTTTTGGCTGCTCTGATTGGAACTTTAATTAGCACAACGCTGGCATTTGTCCTGTATGTGAAAACGCCACGGGTTAAGAAACTTCCCCCATTTAAAGTATCCATCGCTGTTCAAACATCGGATTCTGACATGCGGGAAGAGGAACTGACCCCACGTACAGCTGGAGTAGCAAGATTAGAAAATGCGAATAATGAAAATGCATTTATAAAAATTCTGAAAGATTTTGATGGAAAACTCGACTTGGTTCTTTTGGCAATGCCAACTGTTGGCAAGTTACAATCCTTTGAAGAAATCCTTGAAGAGCTGAATGACTACAGGAAGAAATTGATCGCGAAAAAAGAAGAAAATCGAAGGACGCGGGTGAGTTCATCCCATGAAGTTGAGCGATTAATGGCAAGCATTAACAGGAAAGTAAATCAGATAAATGCACAATACACGCAAATGTCTTATGCGAAACACAACCACTAAGAGATATTTGCCAAAATAAAAATACATCGTCTTGTCCCAATGAGAACTCTAGTTACCATATGTTCCATGGCAAAATGTTCCAAACTTTAGTTACCATGCATTCACCTTTTCCCGGAATAATAACCATTAATCATTCGATTCAAAAATCATTGCCTAACTATTCTGGCCATTCTGGTAATTCACTTGAGCTCTGCTAACTATGAAGATGAAACTAAGAGCGAAAAGATTGCAATCAGTGGTGACAGCGAGAGTCACACTTGTTAGCAAAGCGGTTGTAATTTTCTACGTGACCTTGTACATTTTGAAAGCAGTCACATTGGTAAATTGCTCTAGATTAACTACATTTTATAACTATAACAGCAATTTTAAACTTCTCACTTTGACCCAGCNCAATTTTAAACTTCTCACTTTGACCCAGCTCACTGGTCTTGCGACGCTTTGCCTCCTTATCAGTGCAGTCAGCAAAGGCGTCTACTATCATAACTACAAATGTCCCAGTCAAATCCTGGATATGCTTCCAATTCTTAACAACATGTCAACCCGTCTCGTAAACGAAACTTATCTGCTTCCAATCGGGAAACACAACTGTGACCGGCTCTTCTTCCCTACTCAAGCCCAGTGCGAGGTTCGTAATGAAATCATCACCCTAATCGGAAACTATTCTCAAACAACTTATAAGCTAAGGCAGAATACACCCTGTCCCAACAAATGGTTTCCAATGCCAGCTTGTGCCATGAGCGTTGTTACCTGGGCGGCAATGGTCATCCTAACGGTATCTGTAGCCTGCAAAGAACACAAACGTGGTCGATGTCTACACACAGTTATGACAGAGTTTGTGGGGCAGTTCTTAATGGGATTTATTTACCTTGTCCAGTGCATTCCCCTTTTGGCTTTTTTAATCATGGTCGTTAACAGTGGTCACCCTTGTACTGCAACAGACTACAAAGAAAAAGCTCCACTCCAAGTTTCACTCCACAAATATTCCACATTCTGCTTACACCCTGATAATTGCCACTCTCTTGGACGTTTTAACGGAAGCAACGGCTAAACAGAAGCGGAATTTGACTTCAATTTCGTACAGAACGTTTCTAAAGTGGGGCCACGAGTGGAACCTCGTCTTACCTAATGATAAACAAGTAAAAACTTGTGGACGATTGACTACTTGGTTCTTCCAGGACGGATTAATTGCATCCGCTCTCGGTTTTTCATTTTTCACAGGAATAATGTGTTGTTTTATTGCTATCACTGTGAAAAGACACTGGCTTCATGGTAGAATTCTTCCGGGCAAGTCTGCTGTAAGCGAAGGAGTTCAAACTGAATGATTCATAATTAATTGCTGATGATTGAAATGGAGAAAGAGAAAAAATGGTTATTTTACAAAATAAAATAAACTTTTTTGCTGTTGATTGTGTGTTTCAAGAAGAAAATGAAAACCTCAATTTTGTTAAGAAATGAAAAAAATTGATTCGAGTTTGAGTTGGATGTTGACAAAAAATGCATTTTTTTTTGTTCTCCGTGTGCACGAATGAAGAAAGCGAAGCAAGCGAACGGTTTTCATGCACTTTGTTCTGTTTTCTATTTTCAAAACACACATTCTCACTCATGTCTTGAGTTTCCCCAGTCGCATTTTTGGCTCGGTATTTTTCCATAGTTGATTCATCTGTCAACAAAGGACCAAAATCAACAATAAAAGTCAGTCAGTACAGTGTACATCAGTAGAGCTATTGTACAACACACAACCAACCAACGGTCGTGATTTTGGATTTGTACAGTTGATTTGATTTTAAAACTAACTATTAAAACTGACTTTAATTTAAGTTTGACTAATGCACACGTTAAGGAGATTAGTAGATGCATTTGTTGGAACTGGAAGCATGGAGAATACAGAAGAAAGTTCAGAAGTTGTAGACGCCGCAAGTGGTAATATAAAAATGCAGTGTGTAATTAATATTGAGGATAATTTTGTTAACTGGATATTTTATTTATTGTTTAGCAGCGTCCCCAGCGCCAAATAGTGACAGTCAACCACCGAATCCACCACCTAAACGAAGGACGCGAACGCCAAGGCAAAAGAAAACTCAAACTGGTAAAATCCATATGATATATGATTTGTGTAATTAACTAACTGATATTTTAAATGTGACAATGTCAGTTTTAATGTGTGATTATTTTTTCTTTAATCAGCTACAGCGGTAGTTCCATCAACTCCTACCATTGAACCAGTTGCTTCATCTTCAACAACAGCAATGTCAATAACGACAACCCCTGCAAATGATGACAACGTTCCTGCCCCAAAGAGACGTAAAACCGCTGTTAAACCACCAGCAAAGACTCCAAAGCCAAGAGCTGTTCGGAAACCCCGTCGCCGGGACACCGTTGGACCAACTTCCGCTAATATTTCAACTGATGAAGTCGTATGCCTAGGAACGCCTCAAGCAAATGAGGCTTCAACCCTGGAAGCGAGCGGGAATACCGTTACGGAGTATTCACGTCCCTGCCCCAAAGATACGGAAAACCGCTGTTAAACCACCATCAAAGATACCGAAGCCAAGAGCTGTTCGAAAACACCGTCGCCGGGACACCGTTGGACGAACTTCTGTTACTATTTCAATTGATGAAGTCTTACGCCTCGGAACGCCTCCAGCCAACGAGGCTTCAACCCTGGAAGGGAGCGTGAACACCGTAACGGAGTATTCTGCCTTGAGTTGGAACCCAATGTATCATGAGGTCACAACACCGAAGGACCTCCATGACTGGAACTTTCAAATGTCTTTCCAATGGTGCGAAGAAGTCCAGCTGCTCAACGTCCTACTGGTAGATTGCAGGAGTACTGCAGAAATTCATGAACAAACCAGAAAGCTCGAACTTTTTCCTTGTATCAGAATCAAACCAACCTCAATCCTGTCAGGGTAATCTATCAATTACTACGTTTCTCTATATTCTACATGATTCATAAGGTATTTATGCATGTGTTGATTTGGATATTTAGTGAAACTTCTAAGATCTCCATTGTACGGATGATTCTTGATCGAGATCCGTCTCTCCTTGACTCCCTCCAAGCGCCAGGATACTACTCACACATTGTCGTCTTCGACACTGACTCAACAACAATGACAGTTTCCCAGGATATTTTATGATTCTTGATCGAGATCCGTCTCTCCTTGACGCCCTCCAAGCGCCAGGATACTACTCACACATTGTCGTCTTCGACACTGACTCAACATCAATGACAGTTTCCCCGGACATTTTGAAGGTATTGAATCTCTTTTGCCAATGGAATCAAAACACATCTACAAATACAAGTCTTCTCAATGGCGGATACAACGGGATTGTCAAAGAAAAACCGACACTATTCAGTGCCAAGGTTTTACATGGTCTCCCATGGGTTCTAAACCACCACAATAACACGTTTCACCGCCTTCACCCTGGAAATTTGAAGACCCTGTCTCATTCAGGAGAGGATTTGGCCCTCAAAGGACTACAGGAGCACTTGTGTAACCTTCACCAATCTACACTGACTCAACATCAATGACAGTTTCCCCGGACATTTTGAAAGTATTGAATCTCTTTTGCCATTGGAATCAAAATACATCTACAAAGACAAGTCTTCTCAATGGCGGATACAACGGGATTGTCAAAGAAAAACCGACACTATTCAGTGCCAAGGCTTTACATGGTCTCCCATGGGTTCTAAACCACCACAATAACACGTTTCACCGCCTTCACCCTGGAAATTTGAAGACCCTGTCTCATTCAGGAGGGGATTTGGTCTTCAAAGGACTACAGGAGCACTTGTGTAACCTTCACCAATCTATTAAGCACCATTCCGACATGACTGCGCTGAAAAAGAAGATCCGGTCGTTGGGCGCCATACGGGCTACGCTTCGAAAAGAAGTAGAAAGCACTGTTGAGACTGTTGACGTGGTAGAATATGTGGAGAGCGTGGTTCCGGAGGCCATGAAGTGTCCAGTCTGCTTCGAAATGATGAACAAAGAAATTATGCAATGTCATAACGGCCACGCAATGTGCTCACCTTGCAGCGAGAAGGTTATCGCATGTCCGGTCTGCAGAATACCCTTCTATACAGTGAACACTCCCAAAACCAGAAACCGAGCGATGGAAAGGATCATAGCAACAGTGGGCAGCGTTCCGTGCCCATTTTCAAAGACAGGATGTACGGAAGTATTAACATACGGAAAGCTCGAAGACCATGTGAAAAACTGCGAAAGGATTAAGACACCAGAAACAGAACAGCTTAGAAAAGAGATAGAGTGCACGAGAGAGAAGCTGGAAGCTATGAATGAGGAAGTGGTGAATCTGAACAAAAAACTGGTAAAAATGTCATACCAATTTGTATGTTTAATATTAAACAGAATGGGCAATTTTTTGATTTTGTTATTGAATTTTTTTTGTCGACTTATTAGGAAGAAACCGAGCTCAAATGGAATACAATTTGCGAAGGCGACTTCTCCGTTGCATCCAGAAGACTGATGGACGAAATATTAGAGGCCAACATGAATCTGCTCAAAGCTAAAATCGCATTACCTATGGCAGCGTTTTAAATATAGTCCAACTTAGTATTTTTCGTTAACTTTTTATATATTTCGCAAATTATTTGTAGTCTTTTAAATTAAAAGTTTTAATGTATTCAAACAAAACAAACCAAAATTGTATTTTGAAGTACTGTCTTTTGGAAAACATTTTATATGTCAGTGATAATAAAGTTTAACGAGCGTGTAGCTTTTTAAATATTACAGTTGTATATTTTCATTGTACATTCGCTTAACTGTGAATCATTAAGTGAACGGATATTTTCAACAAATGACTGATTAAACATTAAACAATCGCTAAATACTATGTGAGTTTTTGTAATTTAATCATGCACTATAAAATTTTTGAAACGCTTCAAACGTCACGTCTTGCTTTAACTTGGCCGTTTCATGTTCTGTCTCCATTTGGAACTTTTTCAGTTCAAAGTCCTCTTTTTTCTGAGACCTCTCCCATTCTTCTTTCTTCCTAGCCGCCTCATCAATCTCTTTCTTGAACTCCTCCCTCCGTTGCTCCCTTAAATTCGCCATTTCCGCAAGACGCTTCTCGTGCTCCATTCGTTCCTCCTCTCTCCTTCGTTGCGATTCATTCTGGGCGATCAATTTCTCATACTCCAAAATTTTCTCTTGCTGCTTCCTAGTTCTTTCTTTTAGATACTCCAAATCAGACTCTTGATTTTTTTGTTTTCTTATCTGATCCTCAATCTGCTTCTCCTGCTGCGAAATCAGTACCTCCTGTTCTTTAATCCTTTGACTTTTATCTAACATGAGAGCTTCCGTGTTCTCATATTGGGACTTGACCTGCTGAAGGGCATCTTGAAGACGGGTTATTTCTTCACCATGATTGAAATCACACTTGCTGGCTTCTCGATCCGAGTTACCTCCGGTCCGTGAACCCTTCCGATTGAACTAGAACAATACAAAAATGGAAAAGTATTGATTTACCCATATACAAATTACATGCACAATACATTAATATTTAAACATTTGTACATTTTTGTTTTTTGTACTTACTAGATTAAAGCCACTCATTTTCGTTTGGATGCCTGTTTTATGCCTGATGGACAAGCTAGCTGGTTCCCCGACAAGCTGCTGCTGCAGAGTGGCTCGTCTGTATGCACAAAACTTTATGAATACTCATTTCATGATTACTTCTTAAGCAGACCATCTTTATGGCGAAGTGACTAATAACTTACGTTCAGATAACAAGAACCAAGAAAAAACGTAGAAAAACGAAGATAACTTGTCTCACAGTTCGAGTTCATATGGGAACGTTTTTATTTTACAGCTAATGATGCACGATGCACCGGCATGTGTAATTGGAGTCTATGCTAATTGACTCTAGGCAGTGAGGCAGTTGTGGTTCATGAAGTGGAGTGTTCAGTAGTGTCTGCGCTTGCAAAGAAGTTAAAACTATCTCTATCCAGAAAACTTTTCATAGGCACTTTTCATTTTTTAAGTTATCAATTTCAAAATGGGTAGTAGCGAATCTAAACAGAGTGAAGATGTAAGTAACGTTTAACAAATATCATTAGTACTTTGTTTTAAGTTAATTTTTCATTTGAACATAATATTGGTTATTTTAGGAGGCTCGCCAGGAGCAAATTAGATTTTTGCAGGAGCAACTTGCTGCGGAACAAAGGGCTAAAGAAAGGCAGGTAAATGAAGCGACCGAAGCCCGGAGACGCATGAAAGCTGTTGAAGAAATCAAGGATCAGTTGGAAAAAGAAAAGAGGAAACTAATAAAGGCCCAAAAAGACGCAGAAATAGCGGAGAATATTAGGCGAGATAAGCGCGAAGATGAAATCCGGGAGGAAAGTCGGGTAGAGCGCCTGCGGCTGGAAAGTCGACAAGATCGATTGAGACAGGAAGATTTAAGGGAGGCGATACGACTGGAGGAAAGGGAGGATAGGCGCCGCATGCAATTGGAGGATGAGGAAGTCCGTCGCTTTGATCGTGCTCAACAAAGGGACAATGACTTCCATTTGAGGGACATTCAACTGAGGACTCTCAAACAGGAACATGACGCTGCGGAGAGAGACAAAGACAGAGATCTGGAAAGATTTAAGATTCTTGAGCAGAACAAGCTAGAAATGTTCCAGTTGGAACTGAAGGCTAAAGTGATTGGTCAGTTGGCTGGTGCTGGATACAAGCAAGAAGTTTTTGTCCAGATTTTGAGCATTTGTATGACAGCTCTACAGCCATCAAACTTGGCACTGACTGGAGCCTCCCACCCTGCGATTTCCGCCACGTAATTTTCATAAAAACTTTAAAAAAAAACATTTTGTCATCAATTTGAAATTTAAGTTTAAAAAAAAAAATCGAAATAAAATATGAAAATTTTAGTTTTATTCAACTTCTTGATTTATTGAGGCAAGAAATCAATACATTTTATAATCATAATCGTGACTAACAGTTAATCCTGAACCCCGTAACATTTCTCCAAAACTTCAAAATCCTTGTCCTGTCTGAGTTTTGCACATTCATGATGCTTTTCCAACCGGAACTTTTGAACTTCGAAGTCTTCCTTCTTTTGATTCTTTTCCCACTGCATCCTCTTCTTTTCCTCGTCTTCCAGCTTCTGTTGGAACTTTTCTTTCTCTCGTAGCCTTTCCGTTTCCATGCGACCGAGCTTCTTTTCGTGTTCCAATCTTTCTTTTTCCATTCGCCGAGAAGATTCTTCCCTAGCAAGTTTCAACTTTAAATCGCTGATTTTCTCCTCCTGGACACGGACTCTTTCTTCAAAATACTTCACCTCAGACTCATTATCCTTCAGCTTCCGACGCTGTTGTTCAATCTGTCTTTGCTGCTCCGACATCCGGGCCTCAAGTTTTCCAATCTTTTCGTTCTGACCGGCCAAAATCAGTTCCAAACTCTGATTTTGCTTATGGCGATCCTCCAGCATGGCTTGAAGTCGACTTATGTCCTCTTTATGATTGAAATCACACCTTGGAAGCGGCTCCTGCGCTTTCTTCCGATCTGCAGAAGTCCCTTGGCCCTGTCCACGTGAGCCCTGTAATATCATATAAACATTTTTGAAAACGATAGTTTCCATGGAAAAATTTTGACAACTCATACCGTGTGGTTTCCATGGCTAAAGTTGTATGACATATTTTCAAGATTTTTGCAGATGTAGATTTAGTAAAATAGCAAGTGTTTGCAATGCAGCCTGAACCAGTACTGTTTGAATGAGTAAGATCTTTCGTTACCACTCCTCTCTCTCAACGTATATTTTTATGTAGTCCATAGGTGAATGACTAATTGAATCAAAACGTAGAAAAACGAAGACCTACTCTGAACTCTGAATACTCTCTACTGTTTTTGGAGAATCGAGTAGTATGATCGAGTCTTCAGTTCATTTCAAGATCGCCTACGAGTGTGACCGCATCTAAGATAACTTAAATTTCTTTCACACAATCATTCATTTTAGCCATGGGTCTCGCGCAATTTGCCGATTTAGTGGTTGGCGTAAGTACCGATTTTTTACTTTTTTCAGAAACTCAAATAGCTAGTGCCAATATCGTTACAGGAACTAGTTTTTTTTAATTCGTTCATTGTTTGAACAGGTGGTTGATGGCATCTTTGGAGGAAAAAGTCAAAAACCAAAAAATGTGAGAAATATCCTTTTTTGTTTATCAAGTTTGTATTATGTTGTTTTATGTAAAATATAACTGTTGCTTATCTGTAGGACGATGATATACAGTTTCTTCGAAACCAGCTAGCCATTGAGCAGAAACTTAAACAAGAGAATGCCAACAGTGCAGCCGAGGTCCAACGTAGAATGGAAGCTGTCGAAGAGCTGAACCGTCGCTTGGAAGCTAGAAAGCTGGAACTGGAAGAGGCCAATAATGAAACACAATTAAATGAGAAGATAAGGCAAGATGCTCGCGCGGATGATATCCGTCGGGAAGATCGAGAGG
>JAAXOA010004288.1:0-10454 GCA_036561885.1 Salina celebensis
CAAACATTGAAGTATGAAACGATCTTAGGATTATTTACAATTTTATCTAAGTCAGTTTTCATATGAGTCACTTTGTTTGAATGAAGGGGTGAGTACCTTAAGTCTGATATTCCTCTCGAACGGAATTATACAAACTTAGAACGTATTTACTCTAAACACTACTGATTGCTCTTAATACTTTTTTAATCTTGTGTATAAATTCCAACATGTGTACGTGGTGCCAAAGGTCCACTGCATTTTTCATCTTTCTTGTGCATTTATTTTAAGTTTCATTTCTATTTTGGTGGGAAATTCTTTACCAGATTGACTGTTATGCATGTTATTCTCAACGAAATGTTTAGTAAGAATACGTTTATCCTTTTGCCATCTGGTCCTTTCATTTGTCAGTACGATCAAATTAAATACTACATATAACCCGAATAACGAGAGATAACATCTGCGACCATTTAAATATCCTGACTCCACTGATTTAATTCATTTTTAAAGTCTGCTCAAGACATTGTCGCAGCTTAACCGAGATTTACTTGAAGGAAATGCAAAAAGTAGTATCTTTCATAGACGGATTGTCGATACACAGTTTCATTTTCAAATAGCAATCTTACTCAAACCAAAGCCTTAAGTTAATTACGTACATGTATACTTGAAAATAATCCTTACAACGAAATGAACAGACAAAAACAGTTTTGATGACGGGATTTCTCTTAGTAGTTTCTGAATAATTTATACGTACATTGTATTAAAACATACATTGGAGCAGGAAGCATTTTAATCGAAATTTTAAAGGACATTGTATCTTGGATAAACCGTGATTTAACATTCTGTGTGAGCAAAAACTGAATTTAATATTTAGACAGAACTCAAGATTCCCATGTACACTTTAAAATTCAAACATGAAACTACATTTTCCTTGTAGTATACACGCGCTTACGATACGTAATTGGAGGATATTATTGGACATAAGACATCGGACACACTCTTAAAACGCTAGCATATAAATATACTTGAGGTTTATCGATGAAAGCAGTAACACCGCATTGATTTTGCTAAGAAGACGAAAAAAAGCAAGGCGTATTTCTATAATATTCTACAGAACGATTACTTTCAGAATCCTAGCATACAGGATATTAGTAATTCAGAAATCCAACTCCAATACGTCCTCAATTCAGACAGATGTCTAAATCCAATTCAGTTTCTATTATGGTTCCTCGCCATCGCTGTCGAGTTCGGAAAAACTTTATCGCAACGCCGCTCCTCGAATGTGCGTACAATTTGCACAAGCGTTTCCATGGAATATATGAATATCCTCTAGAATTTCATATAAAAAATGGATCAATTTCGTGGACAATCGACACATTTCTTCGGCCCAAATATATCTCTTTTCTAACAATTGAGATACTTGTTACACTCATATTAGCTCTCGGATTTTGCATATTCCTAGTGGTATACAAGTTTTTCAACCCTAATGCATTTGTTGGAACTTTACACATTGTATTCTTCATCTTTGTCGGAATTTGTGCTTTTCTCGATTTGAGTACGTACCATGTTTGCTTGAGGGGTAAAGAAATCGAGACTTTGGTGAATCAACTGTTTCAGCTTGAACGCACTTGTAAGTAATTCTTCAGTGCCTGATATTTTAAATATTACCATGTTCAAGTACATTATAAAATAAAATACTCTGGCATATTATATTTTGATCCAGTTTACAGAATCCCAAGGCAGAAAACATTCGATGAGTTTGGACTAATACTAATCACCCTGCAGCTCTTCATAACAGCAATTGTGCCGATTCTACCTATCGTTGTTATTTTCGTCAACCTGGACCCATTTTACTACGTTTTCGAGCTGCTCCTTCCATCCCCATATTGCAGAAGTTTGTGGCTCATTCTGGGCATTCCTTTTGTCAGATTGGTTCTGACCTTTTTTGGTCTTTTTGAATTCATGCGATTTGCATTTATGCTTACAATGGCAGTGTTTTCAATATATTTTACACTCCGTCGATGCTTCCTAACCTTATCTGAGCTTCCGGGGCATCGTGACACGGTTACCGTTACACTTTACATGCAGCTTAGAGTTTTTCTATACAACGCAGATTTTGTCATTCGGAACGTAATGGCAATATTATTAGCATGTTTGCAAGTTATGATAACGTGTGGCTGGTGGTTATCGTTTAAAGGACAGGGACTACTGCCGGCTTATATTTCGGCGTTTATATATTTCACAGCTTTTCTCACGAGTCTTCTTGTTGCTATATTTCTGCCGCTAGGTGTTCAACTCAGCGCCAAAAGCAAAAGTTTTGTGGTGAGTAAAGCAAAGAAGTATCATACATTTAACCGGTTAAATCCTAAATATTATTGGTTCCTACGTTGGAAATCTCAGCAATTGCTGCCCATACGATTTGGGCATCAGTTTGTGCTTGACAATGCTACGCTTTTGAGCTATTTTCAGTTTCTCATGGGAAACATAACAAATGCCGTATTGTTGATACAACCTTAATACTTAATATCATAACATGTCACTATGATGAATAAACCTGTTAGACGCTGTAATGGAAACTTGATTGTTGCCTATTATTTAAAACGCAAAAGATACCTTACTTGCCACATATTACATGTTTTTCATGGTTTTACGTTTGACCCTGATTGTGGTATTTCACTGACTGGCTTCAAAATATACAACATTTGAAATAAGCTGGCTGAATACAGTCAAATGGTACCTCACTCTTATTTTCTTTCTGTCCTGGACAATGGACAAATATGTCCCTTTATTACAAATGCACAGTGAGAACCAATAACAGTCGCAGTGATGATACATGACCAGAACATGAAACTACTTCAAATGTGGGCATATCTAATCTACTAATCTCAGTACATAGTAAAATCATATAAAGTACCTACTGAAACAATATTTTCATGTTTTTGTTAATTTGGGGATGAAAATGGCCATGTTCATGTTGTCCATTTTTGTCCAGAGGAAAAAATAAAAATGTCCCGGACAAAATCACTGGGACCAAAATGATTATCCACTGGCCATTTATGCTCTGATAATTCGCGTTATCGACAAAAATTCAATCAGTTCAAGCCGGATTTTTGAAATAACAATACAATTGATGAGCGTTTTGCTGTTATGTTATTCGACTGGAATATATAATGACTTAGAGTCGATTAGGCAAACTTCTCAAAAGAATTTTATGGACAGGTACATTTGCTCTTTCAATCGCAACTGCTGGACTACTTATTTCTGGAATTTGGGCAGAATATAGAGAAACGCCAATTGAAACTGTGTTTGCAGCACGTCAAATGGGAATCGAGGACATTCCATTCCCCTCAGTTACTATTTGTAATGGCAACAATATTCGTAGGAGTTTCTTTGATCGATACATAAGGTAATATTTGCGTACCTCATGGCTCAAAATTTATTCTTATTTTAACTTTTTTTCGTAGAAATATGACAGATATTATGAATGATCCTTCATACAACTATTCGAAGGACACGGACGCCCTCAAAGTATTTGCTGCATTAAGTGACATTTACCATATTTGTGAAACTGGTTCAACTTTGCTCAGTCAGTTCATGCAAGCCTCATACCTGCTTAAGTTTGACGAAGCGTTCACATTTGTCTACGGATACAAAAACCAGTATCGCGAGTGCAATCACAGGAGAAGGACCTTGGTACAAGGCTCGCAGTCATGTGAAGGGCTAATCTTGAGATGCGTCTGGGAAGGAAATCCTGTAAACTGCACGGGTATTTTTGAACCTTTCATCACCGACTATGGATACTGTTGTACATTCAACTCCCTACCGGCTTCGATGCTACGGCGAAATATCAGAAAACGTAATCCAGAAGATAACCTGAGGGACTGGAAAGCTGCCAACCTCTCTGCGGAAAATTTAATACTTTCAGAGAAAACCCGCAATAGGAAAGTCCCACGGACTCAAAAGCATTCTGGAAGATCAGGAGGACTATCACTTCTTCTTCATGGGGACTTGGATGAATATTTATGCTCAAGCACGGACTCCAAAGGATTCATCTTAGGAGCACATCTTCCGATTGATTATCCGAAACTTCGAGAAACCGGATTGGCCATTGCTACAGGACAAGAAACGTTTGTTGGAATACAACCCGAAATAACAATGACAGAGAACTCCGTGAGCAGCTTTTCGCTGGTAAATTTTGAACCTTGTAAATGTACTTTGAGTAAATTCTACTCGGGATCGATAATCGATTTATTTTTTTACAGAACGATAGGCAATGCTATTACGGAAATGAATATACCTTGAACCACTACACGAAATACACGTCGCTCAACTGCATGAGTGAATGTATTGCTAGGAAAACAATGGAAGAATGCAAGTGTGTTCGATATTATATGCCACGTAAGTTGGATAGACTTTGAAGGTTTGAAATCCATGGGAAAATTTATCCTAGGGGTTGTAACGTCGTAGTTTTCACGGTTTTCTTTTTGACACTTCTGCAGATAACAAGTCACAAGACAACAGTACAGTTTGCGATAGTGAACACTTCAGATGTCCACTTAGAGTTCAGCGTGAGTATGACAAACGTTTATGTAGAATAAATTGTAAATATTGTTGAAACACATGGTTTATTCATATATTTGAATTTTTGTTGGAAGAAAACATTGGTAAGCAGAAGGAATGCAAGGAATGCCTGCCGACCTGTACGGATGTTAAGTATCAGAGAGAAGTTACTTCGTTAAAGCTTCACGAAGAACATTTACGGGGATTATTTTCTAAAGACGACGAATTACGGTATTCCAAGTAATTCTGAGCTGATTATATGTAATGTAAGTCAACTTTAAATACAGATAATGTGCTTCGTAGGTACCTAAACGAGACAAGTCAAATGTCTATTGTACACGTGTACTTCAATGTGGACTCCGTTCAACCTAGAATTCGGAAGCAAGTCACATCCATTGTGAAAATATTATGTGCGTGAAGTAATATTAGATTGTAAAATGCTAGAAGATAGCATCTAGTATCTACCTATAATTTGTATTACCCCGATTGGTTATCTTTCAGCAAGTGCCGGAGGCCTTCTTGGACTGTGTATGGGTTTCAGTGTGCTCTCACTCCTGGAGATTGTTTACTTCTTTACGATTAGGCTGTACTATGGATTCTTTCACAAAAAGAGTCAATCAAACTCTCCGAATAACACCCTGGAATTTTCTCCAGAATGGAACCAATGATGCAGTATGACGTAATTAAGGATTATGGAATCATTGTTGTATTCTAACTTTAGGTAAACCTTACATTATGTAAATAGGGATAAACGAAGAAAGAATGAGTTGAACTCAAATACATTATAATATAAATAAAAGTTAAACTTGCGGTTTGAGTGGCTTGGTGTTTGTTTCCAAGGCCATTTCCCTCATTCAGTTATATTCAAACTCAAAGTTATATTCAGTGTTTACTGTCTGTTTCATCAACACATCATAGGCTTGTGAAACTGCACAGTGAACATCAAATACTTTTACTGATTGTAGGTTAAACTTGAGCTCGAAAATGCTCGTAATAAATTGTAGATAACGAACAAGGAGCATGTCTTGCTTGTCACTTTGAAATCCTGTCTATAAATATAAATCCTTTGTACTTTATATGTACATAAATAATATAATACTATAAAACAAATAAATTTTTACTTGTGTTACTCTAAGGGTACAAAATTATGTAAAGAACCAAATTGACTTGTCATGGGTTATGATATTTTGCTTTCTCTGTCACTTTGATAAAAGTTACTCTGCAATGATATAATCTTACTTATGAATTAAATTTGTCAAATCAAATAATTAACATAAACCACCAGATTAAATCGAAGAATATACACACTTGGATTAATAAGCCGCGTATTATCATAGTTGGATTTTTACAGTATGTACAATATCTCCATATATCTGTTATATTTCTTTAATCAAGTGTAAATAGAAATGCATGACAACAATACTACCTTTACAAAACGGTGTTTAAAACAGGAGACACAAAGGAGTAACTACACCGAATCTATAATTTTATACAAGAATTTGTACTGAAAAGAATATGTAAACCCGAAGAAATTAGCTTCGTCAGTAAATACATCTTTATGACAAAACAAAATTTTAATCGGGAGGCAAAAACTTAATGTCTTTTCTGTGGGATCCATGTTAGCGAAAAGTCGTGATTTAAATGGAATTTTCATGTTAATTCAGTTGAATATATAGTGAAAATTAATACTGAAAAATAAGTGGGAGTAAACTAATTTATTTGTCAGTGTCTTTAGCAATTCAGTAACTGTTTTTGAGAGTGTTCAGCACATGGACGAAATTACTAAGAAGACTCCTCATAAAATTTAAAACATGTAAACATTAAGTTTACGTACTCATGTGAAAACAACAAGTAGTGGGTTAAGGTATGTGTAACCTAAGCAAAACATTTAAACAACATTTTAGACTCTATTATACTGTCCACCACACGTTTCTACTTAAAAAATGTTCCTTCGTGTTCTAATAATTATTTGCTGCGGCACGCAACCCTACCAAGCAAATAATGCTTCAGGACTTATCTATTGTCTCAAATATCACGGTTAAATAACCAAAACAAATAAACCGCTCAAGCACGAATCTCAAAAGGAGCGAAAGATAAAACCAATTAGATGAAACGCTAAGCTGAACGCAGTCAACGCATTAAAGCCTATTTCAGTTAACGCATTAAAGCATAACGCAGTTAACGCGTTAAAGCAATAACGCATAATTAACTTTAATTGTAATTAACTAACTAACACTTAAAGCTGTAGACCTGGGATTTCCATCACTGAATCCCTGGGTATCCAGATCACAGACAGACGGACGGACAGACAACCACGACGATTTTCTAAAGCAGCTTTCGCTCCTTAATAATCCATTTGAAATCAATTTTGTTTTTGTTGAAAGCGTTTTGTATTTAGCGTGGTAATTAATGTCTGCGTGGCACGTAAACAGGCGACGGGACGTTAACTACATACATTCTGCGGATTTATTAGGTTTAGCATATACGACAGTTATGCGTCAGTTTATCAAGAAGGTTCAAATCAAGAGGTTTCAAGCCGCAATCATACATTCGATAGCTACTTCGAAATTAGAAAACACGTCATTCTGGGTGATTTTCCAGAAAAATATTTATTCCTGAGAGGTGTAGGAGACAAGTCCAGACGATGAAAGATTAACTGGTAGGTACAGTGGTACATTGCTGAACAGAGAAAGTTACTCATGAAATCCATTACAAAGCCATAACGGCATTTGTGTTTTGCAGGGACTAACGAATGATTTTTGTATCAACTTGCTGTTATTAATTTTCTAGGTTTGACTCTTTTGAGATTTTATTTAAACCGTGCCCCGAAATGAAGCTACAGTGAAATAAGTCGTTTTGTAAAGCCAGGGAGTGGCCTTGGCCGCATACATACATAATACGTTACGTAGCAAACACATAATATAAAATATGTTACGATGTAGCTAAGGCCACCCCTCTGGCTTTACAAAATGATTTGTTCCACTGTAGATTACAGTTAAATATGTTCACTTATTCAAGCCGAAAATACCTTCTTGAACTCAAACCGGCGAGATTGCCATCTTGCGTTTTAAAATGATAGTTGGAAGTGACAGAAAAATTACTATATAGACAGTTAAAGTGGAGAATAAATGCTACCTGTGCAGTGAAAGGCTCGTAATAAGTAACACGCATTCAAGTTTGCTAACTTGTTTCTTATAAGTAACGATAAAATTTACAACTGTCTCATTTAATGCCACATCCTGTTAACATAAAGAAAATGGAGTTTTGGAATCACGCAAAGATTGTAGTCCAGTGCATTTTCTTCATTGGGTCTGCATGGTCACACAATGACAAGTTAAACAATTCAGAAAGCTTCAAGATTATCGAAAAACCGGAATCTGGTACGTACCAAGGTGAAATATCGAATATACAGGAACTGCTTCAGCCGTTTGAATTACGCCATTGCCTTATTTCGGTGACTCGTTTCGAAACCGTGGACATTGTAGGTCTCACCTCGCCAATTCTTTTAAGGTCTTTCAAATCTAGACCTGATGTAGCGGCAGATTTAGATGGCAAAATCGACCTTAATTGGTCACTCGACAATATTAAAAGCAATGGTTCCAACAGCTCACACTGTTCCAGTACAGAGTTCTTTTACACTTCTATTGTAAAAAGCGACCTCATGGACATAAAATCACCTTATTGTACGGAAATCAATCTTGGACTGTTTTCATCTGCAACTAAACCATGGAAATGTGAGCTTGAAGTCAGCTTGTTTCTACCTATTGCCAGATTTGATGAAATCTATGGCCCCAAATTATTGGAGTATCCGGGTCCAGTTGAATACTATACACGAGCTCCACTAATCCCGAAGTCATACGTACTAGTGGAAGACGACAAATCTTCCATATCAGTCAACTACCGCCATTTATGTGAGCGTATAACCCATGGTAAGAGAAGTCGACGACAGATACTTGAATTGGAAGCATTGAATCCACCTGGCAATTTCCTGGTAAGTCTTTTGACTAGATCGCGTACGCATGGCAAGTCAAGATTGATGCGATCCGTGCATTTGTACGACAATTGCAAATGGCAAGCAAACGTACCATTGCAGCAATTGGAAAGCGTTAAACTTTTAAACTACTCACAAGAGGACATGCATATTTGGAGGAACAGGTACACATCCACTGGCTTTAGGAAAAATTATGTCTATGAAATAGAGCAATGTGTTACTAGAGACATATTTCAGCTAGCTAAATCAAAAGTGAATTTAGACTCACGTGCATACCGTATTCCCAAAGTGCAGGCTTACATTTTGCACACAATCTTGAGGAACTTCTCCATTCAGGTAGATTTTTGGAATCTTTGTGAGAGTTCGAACGGACACTTGACCTATCACCCTAATAAGGATCACAGAAACTATGCATATCGTTGGAACTATTTTGTTAGTTTTCAATATCCACTATTATCAGGACCTCTAACAAATATGTTTTATTTCAACGACACATCATCTGCTATAGTATTTGTCACCACAACCACACGAGGATTATCAGCGCTCGCTTTCAGCGAACCAATTGAAGTATTCCAACCAGCAGTTTGGTTTTGTTCCTTCACAATATTTTTATTTACTGGGGTAGTTGTAGCCTTACTTGTTGGTTCTAAGCGATCCCATGGCGCCTGGAGGCAAATACACTCGTTAATTAAGTGTTTGTTGGAGCAAGGCAATCCATTCTTACCCGTAGTTTGCGAGAGTAACCTTGTTAAAGTGATTTTAGCTGGTATATTTGCGTCAACTATCCTCCTTAGTAACGCATACAAAAGCCGCAATGTTTACAACATGGTTGTCGCGCGTAAGTTGCTTCAGTATGACACGGTCGACCAGCTAGAAAATTCGCAGTTCGTATTTCACACACAAATTGATACTGCGTTCTATTTTGTATATCCTCGGTTAGGGTCAGATTCATTTTATCGCGATAAAGGCACTACGCTGCCACATTTTGAGTGGAGAGGTGATGAACAAAGTTACACAATATCAACAGAACACGTTAAAGTCTTTTTGAGTGTTGAAATTTTTAATATTTTGAGTACAGTAGGAGGGCTAGCAGGTGCATTAAATCATCTCTCACGCTTGGCTGATAAAGCCACTCTGCCAAATAACTATCTTGACATTCTTAGGGAAAATCTTGACAACCAAACAAGATACCCTATTGTGATACATGGTGAGATTAATCAGTGGAACCTTGCGGATAACCTAACCCGTTTCGCTGTCGAGCAAGAGGAGAAATCACTTGTTGATATATTATTGGTTGGCTCAAATGTTGCTGTTTTGCTACCTATCTCTGCAGGAATACGCCTCAAGATCTTATTAAGATCCTACTCGAAGCAGTTGTATGCTGGAAAAGAGAAGCTCACAAGTGGGATTTTGGCATTTGATATTACTGGACCAGTAGACTTACGGATATTCAGAAGAGTTTGGGCTGTGCGCGAGTCCGGTCTGAGTGATTGGTTGCACAGCTTGTTTGACGACACAAGACTTTTACATGGCAAACAATACCAACCTGTTGCAGCTGCGGGAATATCAGGCAATATTTTGGTCATATTTGTAGTCTGGTCGGTAGGCAATGGCGTGTCGCTTCTTACACTTTCGGTGGAACTTTCTTTGCCAGTATTCAAGCGTGTTGACTTGAAAAAGTTTTTGTCTACAATATCAAACATGCTTTCTGTATTGGTTTTATACCTAACAACGAAGATTGAAAATAGGTCAGAATCAACCCCTGTCATAGAAATCGCGACTGAGATGACCGAAAATCGGGAAGGTAGGGTAACAAAGTTACATTTTAGAAACTAGCTAGATAAACGTTCGATTGAATTTTAAATATTAATTAAGGTACGAAAGCTACTTAATGCGGATGCCATTCCTTTCGCACGACTGCCTCTGT
>JAAXOA010004289.1:0-10453 GCA_036561885.1 Salina celebensis
CTGTGGATTTTCCCTTGATATAATCTTATCTGTTTGTTTCACTGTTTATTATAGTTTTAAAACTTCCCTTCAAAATTCAAGGTAGAAAAAGGTTCACACAAAAACGCAAGAAAATTCTTTGACAGAAGATATGGGCGCCAAAAATAGTGTCTTGAGATGGCAGACCAGATCTTAGCAGGCGACAACATTGATACATTTTTTTACGATTTGTGTCTGTAGTCTGTATGTTCGGTCATATTTTCCAAATCTTTGTTCATCCAATCGATAATAAAATAGGATCAATACAAACTGAAGAAAATTGATTTTTTTTTTCGAAAATAATTGAATACGTGGATTCAATTTTTAAAGATAACTGGCCAAAACCTTTTTTAGTTGGTGTCTCATGAGTTTCCTAATATCATCCATGTCGCGTCAAATTTCCTAGAAAAAGGACGTGTATTGCGACAAAAAAATCCAAGCCGTTATGGATTAACACTGCCGAAACATTTTTTTTATGGTTTTTACGTAAGTATAAAAGAAAAAAGGGTCACCACCAACCAATACTGGTTATCATTGAAAAAATGTTCTCCTCCTCTGACGTAACTATTTTTTTTTCGTTGCACTCCGGTTTATTGCCTTGCACATCATAATGATTTGCTACTCATAATTGTTCTTATTGCTTCCTTTTGTAATGATGCAGTTCGCGTGAATCGAATCACACAAAAATGCATTGTCTCAAGTGAGACACCTGTTGCAAGGACATACTTCCTTCAAGTTGTCGCTGATTGTCTTTACTGCTTGGCTAGAGCGAGGCATTATAAAAATACTTAGCGCAATTTACACATATCTTCCAGTCTACCAAAGTTATCCTTCGTCGGGAGAAGTGTAAAAATAAACAGTTTATATAAATACCATTCACCTGCTCAGGCCATTTTCTGCTCACAAGATTTCTCCTGCTCATATCCCAGCCTTTTCTCGTGAAGTTTACACAATAGAAAAATCATCTTCGTGAACCAACGTCCAACATTATTTCTCCGTGTTTGTATTTACCTGTACGTAAAAGGTGTACTGGTGCATCTACATAAAATTCTGATTCTTGAAAAAAAATGTATATGATGATGATGGTACCAAAGAAAAACTCGGTCAAGGTCTAAATGCGTGTGCTTCACATCACATCCCTAATAAAACTACTAACATATAAGTTTACACAGGTTAGTCAATATTGAGATGATGCACATAAAACTATATTATTTTATATTTCACTTTTCTTCGTCAAGGAGGTCTACAGATTTCCAAGCTTTGGAAAAATACAAATCTGGCACAGCGGATATTTGATTCATTAAGTTTTAAGTACATCCAATAATACAAAAGTCAGTGGTTATACTAATAAATGCAATTGCATAAATTAAGAGCGCGTTTAATTCCTTGTTCCTGAAAATTCCGCCCAAAACCACCTCTACCTTTGTCAATTGTGTGAATATTGATGTATTGTTAACATATGGCTTAAAGACGCTTTAAGTTAGAAATTTGTTTACGTTTTCATACGGTTCGGCAATGCAAAAATAGTTTTATGATTTTATTCTTAACAATCTTTAAAAATAACCTTTCAATTAGTAAGACCCCTTCCTTGATCTGTATGCGTTTTCCATTGTATTTGTTTAAAACACGTATGACAACGAGCTCATAAAGAACATCTTGAGTTTCCTGATCTGGTCAAAATATTGTGCTTTGTCATGACGCATAAAAAAAACATCACCATTTTCATACAAAACTACAATGTATAGGTATATAGCATCCTAAAGATGCCTCTGGGAATTTTACTACAACCGGACGGTAGTGACAGTGACGCATTTATTTAAATTTTCGAGGAAGACTGTGCATTACTGCAAAAGGTTAGACCTGTTGCCGCCATTTTAAACCCATAACAATTAGACGTGGATAGTAATGGAAGCTCTGTTAATGACTCAACTATTCAAGTAATACACTTATACATTAATTTAAAAGAACACATTTTAAATGATATTCTTAATACAGGCAAATTCAATTTACTCGCTTAATTTGATGCATCCTGTCTATCGTGTCTGTCAACTTCCATCAACAAACAAAACGGTCATACCTAAATATCTATATATACCACAACCACAACGATATGCACCTCACTGGCTAGTTTGGCTCTCAGTCGACCTGTGAATTTAGTGGAAGAAACGCCAAAGCCAATGTAACAAGTGGCTCATTCAAACTTGAGGTCTACCTGAGAATACTATAAGTAAAATCAAAGACGTATTGCAATTTTTATAGTGGTTGTGTGTAAAAAGCAAAGGTGTGCATGTGCAAACTGTAGAAGAAAAACAGAAAAAAAAACTTTATTCATGGCAAGGAGCATACCTTTTGCTGATCACTCACGAAAACGCCAGAATATATCGCATAGTTTATCACATACCTTGGTTTTTGGGATTGTGATGTATTGTTGCAATAGTGAGGAGTGAGCACATTGTTCATACCTGTATCTTGTGGCATGTACATCCTATCAAGAACGGCCATACAACATAGTAGAAGCAACAAAGACGAAACTTGCCTGAAAGTTCAGTCGTTCGTAAGAGAGCTTTCATTCCGCTCTTCCGTCTCTTGAACCAAAAAATCAAGACGTGAAACGCATCCGTTCGTAGTCATCTTACCTGAATGTGAGAATGTGTGAGGATTTCATAGCGAGAAATTTTCAAGAAAAAAAAGAGTTTTTCACAACTTGAAGTTTGTAATTGTGTGTTGAATTATAATTGTGAAAGAAATCCAAAAATTGGTAATTTTTGTTATATAAATTGATTAGTATTTCGTGCAGAAAGTGAAAACATTGTGGACGAACGATATGGAAATGAGAAAATGTTCAACACAAAAACTCCTATGAAAACTTCAAAGGGGCTACCTGTGCCGACAGAAAGTTATGGACTGGATTCTAATTGTGCTTTAAAGTGTGTCCAGGATAATGTGATTAGCAAGTAAATAAAAACTTGGACAGTGCCAGAAAATTCCACAGCACAGTTTTTTAGGAACTGACGAACTCTTTTTTTGTTTCAATCTGGAAGATAAATTGATGTGCGCTTAATAACTGTCAAAATGTCAAGTATACAGAAGCAAGACAAAATTTACGTTGTTCATATCCGTACTTCATTGAGGTGACAAATTTGGATAAAAAAAAATATACAGTGAACATCAACAATAAGTTTTTTTCAAAGTTATTGAAACCGAAAGCAATTAGTATAAAAACTACGAATTTTGTTTTGAAGTCTTGAAAATTTTCTATAAAATTGGATCATTTATGAGCAGGTAAGAAAATCCCTAAGAATACAAGCCAATGACAACTTTATCAACAACTATTTGCTAATTATACGAGTACTCATTAGTCAGTCAGGCATTCTATGCAGCGATTACCTTTACAAGGTTTTATTTCGTTTAATAGTGGGTAATAAAAATGTTCAAAAATCAGTCATTTAGTGTTCATGTGATCTGTAACATTTTCCAATGCATTACGTGTACTTCCACGTTGATTTGCATTGCAGTGGATAAACTAAGTAGGGCTTTTAATGACCCATTAAAAGCAAAAGAAATCATATGGTAAAGCCTTTTGAGTAAAACTGTGCCATTTATTTGCACGACCATGATGTCTGCAGAAGAGCTTCATTTTTGTACTAACTCATTACTATAATCCCAACGAGAAATAAATTCGCAAACAAAAATTATATTTTAACAAACGTTTGTCCACAAACCGCTACTATAATTTGCCAGTTCTCTGAAGGTTCACATAATAGGAATAGAGTTTGTTTGAAAAATGGTTGCATGTCCGACGATCAGGTGCTTAGATTATGTAAAGAAGGCATCCTGTGGGAAACAAACAAACAACTAATGAATTGAGTAGTTTTATGCACTACAGGGAATATGACGAATTTTTTAATCGTCAATCGTACTGTAAAGACTTCACATTTTGGGATTTTTTTGCTGAAATAGATTAGTTCAAAGCTGCTCTAAATAATGTCAACGTTCTTGCCGATGAATGAAAAGGAAAGGTAGGCGCTTGCGTGTATGCAGTTTTTTATAATCATTGCAAATTTTTTTATTGCAATTAGCTCCTACCTTTTCGCATTTTGATGGTGTGGCCGATCTAAAAGTGATATTTTAAAAGTGAAGTGAACAAAAAGGAAGGAACAAGTTGGCACTGTGGTGCTCTTTTCAGAATGTACTACACATCAACGCATCAATTTTTTTTGTACAACAATCCCTCGCCACTAAAGCTTCCTAGGAGTAGTTGACGTTCTTCTAAAGAGAAATGCTCAAGATTACTTTTTAGAGTGACAAAATTGCAACGTGCAGTTGTAGAAGCTAGTAAAGAAGTCATATTTCGAACAAGAGAAAAAAATACCTCGTGACCCAAATTCGGGAGTTCTTTAAAAGAAATAATTGTGCATCCAGACCACGTACAATGCCAAAATATAATTCCTTTTTGACTATATAGTCCCTATTGGTTGTGATGATGATATTGATGATTATTATTACTAGCTTGCAATGAAAATTTACCACAGCAGCATAGCCACATGAAAGTGATGAATGATTTTTTGTTGGGATGCTGAATAGAAGCCCACATCCTACAATTGGGAAGACGAAGTGACGGTTATTTAACAATAAAAGGCAAATTGTCAAATTTCTGCTATCACTAGTGTGGACGAACAAACCAGCGTGCTTCTCACTTTTTTTTATTCATTACTAGACATCATTTATATGAAAATGCCCACACGTAAATTGTGCTCTAGGGGAAAAAGTGTGAAAAGGAGCAGAGCTTCTAAACATAAAAAAATTACAAGATGGTCAACTTTTTTATAGCTAGACAAGGAGTAGGACAGTAATAGATTGTTTCCGTACACAAAACTGATGTAGGATAGTGTTTGGGTCGTGGGCTATGACAAGTCAGGCATAATTTTTTGAATTCTGCCGTTATTTGTATGTATTTAAATTTTCTGTTTCAATGTATTCTGTGCTACAATCCATATGGAACCAAGTTCATTTTTCTTGGAGCTAGCCATGGATGTTGTTGTGTTATAAAAAATTTTGCGAATATCGAACAAAACTTGAAGAGTTGCAATTGAAATTAAGCCATTTCAAGATTGTCAACAAAACAAGTGAATACAGGGTCGACCTGTTATGGCCCTCAATGCACACGCATTTTCCTCTCTTGAAGTTGTTTACTTAACTTCATTTAGTCTTGGCGTCATGAACGTTCTTCGGAAAAGCCCCTTGAAAAGACAACTGCAGTTGCAGTGGTAAATCACAACGCGTTACCGCACCGTGCGCGTACTTCGTTTGTCCAAATAGTTTTTAATTCAATGGCAAATACAGAAAAAAAGATCTAAACAAGCTGGAAGGTTTGATAATCACATTTTTTATTGTTTTTAAGCAGTAGCACTGATGAATTTTTGTGTTATTCAAATAAATATTATTGAGCTGAGAAATTCCTTCAGAGTTTGTTTTTGCTCTTGACCAAAATTGAAGAAGACTCATAAAAAAAGATCCAATGCAGTATGGCAATTCAATGAAAGTAATAAAACTCACAAACCTGTGGCCATTCCGCTCAGTGCCACTAGATGAATCAGAAAAGTAAAGAAAAAATGAAATTATTATTTTTTTGTGTTCAACGAAAGTGTTTTTACTTTTTTTGTTTAGTACACGCAAGCTCGTTTTGTAGTGGTTGCAAAGAGCGGCGGCCGTAATAAGGCTGTTTGTATTTTAAACAGGTATCATCACATGTAATAAAAAGATATATTTTAAGACAAACTTAGAAAACACGTGTAGATTCACTTTTCTTAACCTATTATGGTACTGTAGAAAGGGAAAACTTGGATTAGGTATATCAGACATCATCGCTGTGATTTAAAGATAGTATTTTGTATATTTTTTTGTTGTACGCATGTAATAACCGTTTATTGATCTTTTCACATGTGCGTAAATCGTAGATATACAAAAACAAATGGAAATTGTTAATTGTACGGCTGAACCTGAAATATAATTGTAATCCATTGTTGGACAGCTTTATTATTTTGGAATGAGACAACTATTTGCTTATAGTGATTTTGTTATTCACAGCAATATAGCATTGGTTTAGTGTAAATAATTCAATATGAATACTAAATACTAAATAAGAATTTAGCATTTAGGACCAGCCCACCCCCAGTGTTAGGAAACGGTGCAATACCACAGTATGAAATTGCAAATGTAATACTATGGCTGGCAATAACCAGCAGCCCAGTGTTACATTTAATTATACATTCTTCGTTGCTAAATCTGTGTAATCTTTAATAACATGATGTACTGTTCGCTGCAAAAACAATATTTATAGCATCTCTATGTGTGTGTTAAAATTCTTCGAAAGCTTATTACAATGCAGTCTGCAGCAATGCAACTTGGTTTTATTTCTTGACTGGTCACTTTTACTATCTTAAAGATAAGCTTTGAAAAGTATAATTCAACAAAGTGGTGGCGGAAAGTACAACTCAAAAAAAAATTGCCAAATGCGCAAAAAACACACTAAAACTGTAACATGTTGCAGAAATCTTCGGCAATTCTCTTTTGTTTCGCTGCAATTTTGAAGTGATCATAACTATTAAAGTGCATAAAGCAGACACATGTTTATGCGTACAAGGATTATTTCAAGACAAAAAAAAGAGTTAATTTCAGAGTGGATTTTTGAATCAAAATGTGTGCGCAGATGTAGATTCACTAACAATGACGATGATGATGACCGGAAGTTTTCACAATCAACTATGCAACACGAAAGAGTTGTTTTAAAAGGATTCTTGCAAGATAAAGATAACTTGGGTAAAATTATATGTCTCAGACTGCCATTATTATTCAAAGGTGCTATTGTTGCTGTAATCGCACACGGAATGACCACAATCTGGACAACTGACATCGATATGTGTCGTGCTTACAAATGTAAATGAGACATACACGTCCTTAAAGATTCTACTCACAAATTGATTGGGACTACGACAATTAGATTCGACGCGGGGGATCTTCTCTAAATATGCAAATAGGTAGCTCTACTGGGTTTTTGCACCTTGTTATTTATCCATTTCTGCAAGTGTATAATCAGCTTGAGGAAGAATCAATTACAAGATCAGTAGCGCATCCATTATGATCCAAGTTCCTTGGAGGAATTACTCCAGCTAGTGTAATTGTCTCTTGTTTGACTGTTTGTTAAACACCTTAATACAAATCGATCGGAATTGTATTCATAAGTATCAATTTTCTAATGATAGTCCACAAAATGAATTATTAGGTATAACTTAGCGTGAATAAAATATATAGTACTGACAACCTACCTCCATCCATCATTTGGCGCGAAGATTTACTGCATCAGCTTTTTTATTGTTGGATCCTTCCTGTCCATATCTTGGACACTGATCGTGTCCGTTGTCATATAGAAGCGTCTCAAGACATGATTTATTGTCGTAGTTGTGTGATGATGACCTCAGACAAGATGTTTAGCGGGAAGTAGCCTTATGATTAGTTATTAATGAGGGATGATACAGACATAACATGGACAATTAGCATACGTAAACACTTTGTTAATAATGGTTTGAAGAAAGACCAAACTAATCTGGAAACAGTTTTGTGGTCTCATTTTGATCATTGCATCTGATTCCAACGAACAAGGACAGTTCTTAAGTTTATCTCCTCCAGCTATTCACTGACTCGATTTTATCATAAGATATGAAATAATGCTTCATGGGAAATGGGAGCAATTATTGATGAATTTCCAGTGGTATGATACACTACGAGAATAAAACCTAGGCTGTCCAAAGCTAAAAAAACATGTTATCTAAAGGCACCAACTTCTATTAGACGCTTATCTATTGCATTAATCGTACTCAAACTGCTGCGTATCTCAACTCTGATCATTCTGTGAACCTTAGGTTGGCATTTGTGTTTGTTGAAATTGTACTAACCACGTGCATTTCCTATTGCCTAATTTTTACTACTCTAATCTTTCATAAGGAACAAAATCGTATGGATAAAATATAGCATGAGGAATTCTTCCACTTATCAGTTAACTACAAATTCGTAAATCTTACATTTTGTCGAGTATCATGCAAGATGTGGCTCTGCTCAGAAGTCTTTATATCATCAGCATCATGGCTCTGCAACCTGCCTGTCACTATTATACTTAATATTATAGTTCGTTTCCCTACAATCATGGTTTTACCTCTTCCTTGCCTAATAATCATATGCATGATTTGTTTTTTTCGTAACTCATATTTACCAAATGATACAGCTAAAAAGACCACGCAACGCGGAAAAGAACACACACGAAGTGTTTGCGTTGGGCGGTTGGACTAGCGGTTATTGAAAGATAATCATAGATGAACTTTATCTTCAGATGAATAAAAAATCCATTAAGAAAATTTGCATATTTAGTAAAAATGCTTTTGGCACCCAATAAATATTATTGGCAAAAAAGTCAACTTATCCAGTAATGTATGCTCTGCCTGAAAACTATTAACCGTTTACTCATGTAAAATTATGGAAAATCATAGCTGTATTCTCCGTAATTGCAAAATAATTACTTTAATACACTCCAAACAAGCTAAATTATAGTTTCGCAACGAGATTTCTTTCCATTTCTACTCTTTCATCTGTCGGTTACCAATTTCCGAATTATGAAACGACCATTCCATGTATGCATGTGCGAGAAACATCGTAATTGAACTCCAGATGCTGGCCTCTTGCATTAATATCTTAAAGGTGGAGTCACACAGCGGCTCTTTTGTTTTCTCCTTATGAAGGTTAGCACTATAATTACGAAATAGTTTGCTACACATATCTGAAAATGAATCTTTACGAAACCACATTGTTCCAGATTGTTTCTAGCGAAACGGTAAACACGACAATAATTGCGCTCCAAGTTTCCATTTTGCTTCCAAGGTGACCAAAAGCGTTTCTGCACTACAATAACCCTGCACGTGAATTTGGATCTTTCCGATCTATAGGCGACAGCGTGATAAACCAACGTTCCGCGACTTCCGTTGAAACACTTCCGCAACTCTGGAAAATTTAAGTATGCATGTTTGATGTTACCTTCGTCTATAATTGAATATGAAATGGCAACGTGATAAAGATCCTACAAATTGTGGAAAATGGATCAATTTGGAAAGATAGTGAGCAAAAGCAGAACTTGGCCCTCTAAGTTATTACAAATTTCCCACGTAGTCTTTTAAATTTAGAGCTGATTTAAGCCTTTCATTCTGTTATTGTTAGTACCTAGCATTTTGCACGTAAAGCTTTTGCATAATTAGGTAAAAAATGCACATATTTATCATAAGTTTAGAAAATAGACAGGAAGTAATGTAATAATAGTCAAAGTAGACAAGTGCTCTAAAGTACCTATATAAAGATTATCTAGAATAACCGTCTGTATATAAATTAAGTAAAGATTCTGTTAAACGAAACAACTTGTACGGCACACGCACACCTCTAACAAGTTGTTCCGATTAGATGGAAGGAACTACCAATTTGTGTACGGAAAGGACGTATGATCTAAAGGAATTAAGGGATCACTGAGTGAGACGAGGACTACAAGCGTAAAAACGAGATTAAAAAGTTCTCAACAATGCAATATGAAGAGAATTAGTTGGGAATACAAACTAGATACGACCATCGTACAAAAATGCATTTGGGCTGTCCCAGAGTTAAATTATTTTTTCGTATGTGCAAAATCCTGCATTACAGCAGAGTAACAAGGGGCTCCTTGCAGTTTGTTTATAACATAAACCACAGAAGAAACATAAAGGCTACTGGTAACCTTAAAGTCCACCTGCTCCTTGCATTGAGACAACAGGTGAATAATCTAATAAATAACCAAAAGTGAGTTATGGTTCCGTGAATTCGCTATACTGCTGTTTAAAATCTCAGTGCTGCAACTCGCATATGAACACATCGTTGTCCACTGTTTAATCCTAAACAATTAACATGTGCAGATCAACTTATACTTGAAACCTATTTCAAGAATAGCTATAAGAGTACAGTTTTAAACAGCACCATGTTGTTAGCTGCTCGCTGAAGGGTATCCAAGCTTTAAAGGATCTATCCCCAATGTTTACTGGGAGAGTACAGAAAACCGCAGAATCTATTCTTTATTGTGTCTGTTTGTTAAGATGCAATTTTATGAAAACAAAAAGCAGCCATGTTTTAACCAATTGTTACTGGTATTTTCGCACAAAACTCTTTTACAACTTATACCAGTACTCATGTCACTTTTAGAATTTTCAGGTTTACATGAAGTCTTCATCCGAAACAAGAAACATGTGCCGGGTTTTGGTTTCTTGGCTTGCATAAACTCAAACTGGGTTCCAAACTTTATGGTGTGGTGTATGTCAACAGCTTGCGAATTGAACTGACGCCTGTGTGCGTCGATGCAAAAGTTTATTGTTGG
>JAAXOA010004290.1:0-10452 GCA_036561885.1 Salina celebensis
GTGTCAGTCTCGCTCGTGCAACGTATGCAGATGCTGACGTGTATTTGTTAGATGATCCATTGTCAGCAGTGGATAGCCATGTTGGAAAACATATCTTTGACAATATTCTTGGTAAGTATCGCTGGAATTGAGTCATGTACTTCCTCAGCATTATGAGATTAAGTTTCGTAAAATTGTGTTTCGTATATCTATATTGTAGGACCCCAAGGGTTACTTCGCAGCAAAACTCGTCTTTTGGTGACGCACGGGATCACCTACTTGCCACAAGTTGACCACATTGTTGTATTGAAAGATGGAGAAATTAGCGAAGAAGGAACGTACAAAGAATTACTTCAAAAGAAGGGAGCATTCGCTGATTTCCTTGTACAACACTTAGGAAGTGGTGAACAAACTGAAGATTTATCTAGTGTGATGCTAGAATTAGAACAGGCTCTGGGCGGCAGAGATAAGGTGCTTGCAAGACAGCAGTCACAGCTTTCAGATGATGGTTCCAGCGAACCTTCGATTAGAAAGAGGACTACTTCAGTTCGTTCGCAGGATAGCGGTACTCCCAGCCCTGCGAAGAAAATGTCGTTGTCGCTCTCCAGCTCGATTAAGAAAGAAAATACCCCTGCCCCATCAAAAAATAAACTGATTGAAGTGGAGAAAGCTGAAACTGGTAGTGTTAAAGGAGATGTGTACTTACACTACTTCAGAGCTATTGGTGTTCCTATGGTGATTGCTACATTAGCCACAAGCGCGGTTGCTCAAGCTTTCCAAATTGCGGGTAACGGTTGGCTGAGTCGGTGGTCACAAGAACCAACACGACCAGATGGAACCATCGATACAGGCAGAAGAAATATGTTCCTGATTGTGTATGCCGCATTGGGAGCTGGACAATGTAAGTTTAGTTGCCGAATCACTGCCTTCATTCTTTACGAAGCTCACTGTCTAATATATTGTTGTGAAATTGGGTAGCTGTCGCTGTGGTCGTTGGAGCTATCGTTGTTGCAGTTGGAATGCTGAGAGCCGCTGCAAACATGCATATTATAATGTTGATTAATATTTTGAAAAGTCCTTCATCCGTAAGTACTATGCGCTTTATTTGTTAGCTTGTAGATGAATTTGGTTTAAAAGTGATGTCTTCCTGTTTAGTTCTTTGATACAACACCGCTGGGAAGGATAGTCAACCGTTTTGCGAAAGATGTTGATGTGGTGGATAATCAGCTCCCTATGAATTTGAAATCTTGGCTGAGATGTTTCTTTCAAGTGTTTGGAACGATTGCAGTAATCATATACAGTACCCCAATATTCTTAGCTGCTATTGTGCCTTTAGGTGTCGTTTACTTTCTTGTGCAGGTAAATCTCAAATACAACTATACTAAAACTTGTTTCTGTAGCCAGATAGCCAGATAGAGATGATCATGAATTTTTTTCTCGTTTTCAGCGATTTTACGTAGCAACGTCCAGACAACTTAAAAGACTAGAATCCGTATCCCGTTCTCCCATTTACTCTCACTTTAGTGAAACTTTAGCTGGTACATCGACAATTAGGGCGTATTCAAAACAATTACCATTCATATTGGAATCCGATGCCAAGGTTGACTACAATATGCAAGCCTACTTCCCTTCGATTGTGGCTAATAGGTATGTTTCATTGGTTACGCGTTACGCTCGATACTCATACTCATAAATACCTAACTACACATTACCCGTTATGACATTGTATCTCAGACAACTCTTCTCCTTTTCTCATCAGATGGCTAGCTGTTCGCTTGGAAACCGTCGGAAACATGATAATTTTCTTTGCCGGCTTATTTGCTGTTCTCGGTCGGAATGCTGGAACCATTGATGCTGGAACTGTCGGGTTGTCTGTTTCATATGCCCTGTCCATAACACAAACACTCAACTGGTTAGTCAGAATGACCTCAGACGTAGAAACAAACATCGTTGCAGTTGAACGCATCAAGGAATACAGTGAAACTCCGCAAGAAGCCGAGTGGGAAATACCCGAAAAGAAGCCAGAACCGAAATGGCCCCCTCAGGGATTAATTACATTCGACCGTTATCAAACTCGCTATCGCGAAGGATTAGAGTTGGTCCTCAGAGATGTTACATGCAAAATTGAGCCGGGAGAAAAAGTTGGCATTGTAGGACGTACTGGAGCTGGCAAGAGTAGTTTGACCTTGGCCTTGTTTAGGTTAGTTGAAGCCACAGGTGGTTCCATAGTAATTGACGGAGAAAATATTGCAAAACTTGGACTTCACGACGTACGTGGAAGATTGACTATTATACCGCAAGACCCTGTCCTCTTCTCAGGAACTTTAAGATTTAACCTTGACCCGTTTGAGAAGTATTCTGATGATGAGATATGGACTGTTTTGGAGCTGGCCCACTTAAAGACATTTGTCAGTGGTTTAACTGCGGGATTGTCTCATGAAATCAACGAAGGCGGAGAAAATCTCAGCGTGGGACAACGTCAACTTGTATGTTTGGCTCGTGCACTTCTCCGAAAAACAAAAATCCTTGTGCTTGACGAAGCCACTGCTGCCGTTGATCTAGAAACTGACGATTTAATTCAAGCCACTATCCGCACAGCTTTTAAGGAGTGCACTGTGCTCACAATTGCACATCGACTCAACACAATTATGGACTCTACCAGAGTGATGGTACTAGACAAAGGGGAAATTAAAGAATTTGACACCCCGTCCGCCTTACTTCATAACAAGAAAACTATTTTCTACGGAATGGCCAAAGATGCTGGAATAGTCACGTAAATATTATTGTGATTTTCATGCTAATATGAATACAAATGTTAAAATCAAATGTATAAATTAATCAATTATTGAGAAATTTTTCTATAGACATATGCCAATTACTTAAAAGCTGTTTACTTACACATTTTCTCAATGTAGACGTTAAAAAAAGTTTTATGTGTAATTAGTTCGTTACTCATGATAACACCGATTTTCTTCTACGACTCTTAGATTTGTAAAAATGTATCACAAAGTTGTTAAAACTACTTAAAACACCGTGTATGTTCCTATTAACTGGGTACATCAATTTAAATGCCCACCTATGTCCATGTTGTAATAGTTTTTCAAATATTTGTTGTTTCTAAGTATGATCTTCTCTGATCTTCTATCTTCTCCAATCACGATTATAGTGGTTTGGTTTATAGGCAGATATTACATAACATGTAAACAGAATTTCAAAGGGTTTCGTTTAAATATAATGGATATATTTTGGTTTGTTTGAAAATGAAGATTAATGGAAGGCAACGTTTACCCTCTTTATTTACATGCCATCATCATTCAGTAAACACTTTGGGACATGTGGCCAACCAAACTTTCCAATTGCTCTGAGATTAGGGGCACAGGGCACAACAACTTTCCTAGCTGATTGAAGAGTATGAAATTCCATGAAAATGTTATCCAATTACCACACATAATGTTAAATATCATGACAACTTGCAATTTCATGAAAACAGAAGGAGGGATAGTTCTATGAAAACTAGAATCTTCCATAATCCAACGGAACTTCCACGTGGGAGTAAACAACCACACACGGGTTGAATGTTAAACGCAAGGACAAACACAAGAGCAACATCATGAACACTTCAAACTTTCACGTCTCATGAATGTGTTCTGCCGGATATTATGATAAGCACCGTTATAACCTCCTCCCCCTCATTCTTTATTGTGTTAAATGCCTAAGTGTTATTATGCAGGCCGTTTAACCACAAGGGTGTTTTGTAACCACCGAGGACTCGGAAGTATTACCGTAACGTGACATCCTTAATGGAAACTTGTCCTTTACCATAGCAAAAATAGACGTTCCCAATTTGCATGACATGCATGGAAGGAATAATTGAACAGCTTGTGGGTACAGGTCAATCAGCGAAATTGGTTTTAGTCCAGCCAACCGCAACATAATTAGATCATTTAAAATACGACAAGTCAAATTACTAAACTAAAACTTTTAACAGAAACAACATGACTGTCTACATTCTTATGATTAGCCCACTCTACAAACTACTCATCCATCTGACTAATGCATCCATACTAAACTGCGTGGCGATTGGGGTTGGAAGAATTCAGTTTAATTAAACAAAAGATTCATCATGAATGACCCAAAATAACATTAGTTGGTAAAGCTGTGTCTTTAATTATGGAAACTTAAGGATTCCCTATAATTAAATTGATACAACCAAAAACGACATACGAGTGGTCAAGATCAAACCATAAAAATACGAAATTATTCAAACATCAAAGCGTCTCCAGTTCCAGTCTCCACAGAACTTCCGCTTACTTTGTTTCATGTTCTCTATGACCGAGAATGGCGATGGCGAAGCGCTGCGAAAAGCCTTTCGTTGTTGCTGTTTGCCTGCCAGTGAACGCACTGAATAAACTGGAAATTGAATTTCCGTCCAAAAAACATGAAGCTGTTTTGTTGGCTATGGCCTCCTTTTAGAAATCGAATGTTATTCTCATGTATGCATGTGCGCATTGAAAATTAATACAAACTCTTTCGACCGTTGACGACACAATTTTCTCTATTGTTATAATTTCTATTTCAAAAAATGTTTTGATTTACGATTTTCTTTTCCCATTTCAATATAATTGGAAATTCGGATAACAATGAGAAAATGGAAATAACTCGAATTATTTACGTAATTTATGAAGAAAATGCGTTTGCAACAAAGAGAAATGCATGAAATTGTCTTTGAAATACATTTAAGAACGCGTTTTCGCGTTCGAAAATGCATTTTACATGGAATTCCAACCTTATTCCAACCGTTATCGAATTCGTGAAATTTCTGATGTCCAATGCGTTTAAACCGACCAAATTTCAAAACGGTGCATGCGCAGGTTGCGATGATTTGGCATTTCTGCGTGCATTTTATTTGAGTTCATTCAACAGTAGTTCATTCAACTGGATTAGAGAGAGGAGGGCATCAAAGGTCGATTAGAACAGTGGATATTCTGTGGATAAGGTTTATAACAGATGGAGGTGGAAATTATTTTCAATTTTTAAGGAATACAGTTTTTTGTTTTTGTCTAGAATTTTTAAATTTGTTTCAAACTTACTTTGAAATCAGTGAAAATTTAAGTTGTTGTTGCGAGGAAAGGTTGTAAATCACAAGGGAAGGTCAATCTAAAAACTAACAGGAGAAAATCATCAGCTAAATCACGTTCCAGTCATTTTCCGCTGTATTCAGGTACGACCTCTCGCATAGACGTATTCGTGACGGTTTAAGTGTCGTTATAAGTCCAAATTTCTAAATAATGTGTTTTTATTTCAGAAGACGCTTTTCCAAACGCTTGAAAATGTTGAAAGGAAGCCCTTGTCATCCGGAATGCAACGAGAACGTTGAGAAGAGAGTCCGTGAAGCTGTAGCCGCATTCGTAGGACCTGTGCAAATTCAGAGTGTGTGTGTACAACCGGAAGCCGTCGAACCAGCAGCTTCAGCATTGACTGATGAAAGCAGGAAGGAGAATTTCACCCACCACTTTCTCCTAACCGTGACAACCTGTTGTCCGTGTGACTCTAAGGAAGTTCGGGCCCATGTATTTCCGGCTAACAATCAACTAAGTCTGGGAGAAATGCAAGTGTACGAGAACCCTGGAAATATGTTGATGAGCAGTCTAAATGAAACTTTAACCTGCTCCCCGGCTATGGATGATTCCCTGTTGGATTCTACCAATAGTTATGAAAATTCGGATGCACTTTTGGACAATATGGACTTTTCAATGGATGATGAAGGCTCATATGTCGACATAGGTACGTAAAACAGATATACGAGATGTATAGTGCGAAATAATGTATGAACAATGAAAATAATATAATATTGAAATGATTTTTTTATTCCTTCAGATACATCCCATACTGATAGCCAGGATGACTTTGAAGAGAGGAGTACTACTTTCTACCCTATGTCACGTAACCTGCTTCATGAAGCTATTACGTCTCAATTGGACAAGTTACCACTCAGATATAATGAGTGGTCATCCCCGCTGTTCAATGAATTAGCATCGTCATCATCTGACCTTCACAATATCCAGGAGTCAATGGACATAAATGCGCTCATGAATCATTTGGACTTAACTGAACAGCAGTCAAGTGAGATTTCATCTTCTACTTTGGATAGCTTCGCAAATAACTATTCACCGGAAATATCTACCGTGAAATTTCCTGAATATGCTGGTTCTCGTCAACATCAGACCGGTAATGAAAATTTACTTCAGCTATCCGTGTTGCCATCTCAACATGGGATCTCGCCGGCGTGTCTTCCAGCAGCTTCGACTTATTCTCGGAAAGAAAATGGCTCTTCATCCATGAACTGGAAAGTAGTGACTGAAAACAAAATTTCTACCGTGGTTGAAATAACAGGGCCTGTCCAGAGAAATCGAAAGAATGGAAGATGTACTCATACGAAAACCATTGTTGAAACAATGATACCTGTGTCGTCATCAACCTCACCATCACAGCTACTGACGCAAAGTAAAAAATATGTCCCTGCCATTTTAAAACCAGCAGCATATGTTACGAGTAGCCAGTCATCACTGTCCAGTGGGTCCAGTTTCCTTGGTAGCCCCATCAACGAGCAAGAAAGGCTTCCTGCAAATAGCAATATGTAAGTTGTGAAATGTAGCTTTTTACCTTTTTCAGCATTTGAAGATTTTCAATTTGAACTGAAGGTTTTTATTTATTCCGTTTAGAGTTCGAGATCTGAATGCAGAGACAATGGTAGAACCCAATAAAAACATTCAATCGGAAAAAGGGAAACGTGTTAAATCCAAACGGAAGGGCTTGATTAGCGAAGTGGAACTGAAAGTGCATCATTTAACCGGAGAGGTCAAGAAGGCTCCGCGCTTCTGGTGCCCAACTTGTGACAAAGGCTATAGCAGTGCCAATGGTTTTAAATATCACCTTGAGAACGGGCACGGACCCAAGAAAACATACACCTGTGAAGTTTGCGACAAAGTGTATGGTTCAAAGCAAGGGCTCAATGTTCATTTTCGTCAACATTCAAAAACCAGTTAAGCAGAAACTCGCAAAACTCGCACTTAGGCAAAACACGGATTAGATTATCGTTACATCCCAGTATCATTCTACCCCGGATTATGCATGTTTTTAGTTTTGGACAACTAAAATGATTTACAGAATTCAGATTTTTTTAAAAATTTCATTAATAATATATTTGTTTGAACTTTCTGCATTCAATATAGATTATAAATCTTTGATAAAATAGCATCAATAGGTTCCATGTATGTATAATAATATAACATTGCTGAATATATATAATTTTATGCAATAACTTTCGATTCTTTTTACAATTTTCTTTAATATATACTGAACTAAAATGTAAGTAAATACTAAGTACTATATAATAAGAAATATTTCATTGTCGATTCTTAAATATGAAGGCATACAAAAAGTAATAGAAGAATATTAAATACGACTTCCCACAACTCTTTTCTCTAGAAATTCGTTTACCAACTGCTTTCCTGTACTTTTATCCACTCGAGCAGTGAAACTGTCTAGCATCATTCCACTCTTTCCAATAAGTATCATCAAATCCAGCTCACTCAGTTTACCACCAATAACCTTCAAAGTCTTAACATTTGAGAAATTGCTTTCTCGTAAAATTTTCGTTAAAAACCCCCAGTGCCAGAATTCGATACGCTCTAGGCTACCGTGCGCAGCTTTTATCAAGTCTAAGACTGCCCCATCATAAGTTGCCATGAAATTCTTGGATGGTTTTGCGTTCCTTAGAATAAGACTTTTCAGATTTGGTAGCTTTCCTGTGGGACTGGAAGGTTTTCCTGGAGCAGGGCAAGGACCTATCGCCTCGAAATTGAACTCTGGAATCCTACAAATCGCCAAGTGTTTCAAAGACTTCATATGAAGCCGTATTGTTTTCACTGTCTCCGGGAAGTGTTTACTGTCAATGACGATCTTCAGTGAGACCATGCACTTTAACGATAGCGTTTTATGGAGTACATGGATGGATGGATAAGTCAATCCTGGTATTTTATAATAAAACGACTGAATAGGAAATAAGGTGGCTTTCTTTGTGACGATCAGCAACTTTGACAGATCAGACTCGTGAGTAACAACTCGATGAATGGGGTCCTTACGGAGAAGATGAGATGTAACAAGTCCGTGCCATGTTTTGCAAACACGGCGAAAATGTAGAAGGTCTGCGTGCGACGAATATTGAAGTATTTTTGTAAGGATCTGTTCATAAAAATGCAAAAGTTTCTTTCTGTTAGTTTTCTTTGTTACAAGTCTACAAATTCTTACTTATTGAAAAATAGGTAATACGTGAACTTTTAGGATAACTCACCACATGATTTAGCATAGGATTGTAGGAAGAAGACTCTAAAAAGAGTTTGTATTCCCTTTGAGCTCGTTCTCGTCTTTCATACTCCGCTTTGGAAGTTCCAAGTGCCTTACAAAGGCTTATTATAGCTTGTAACACTCCCATTTCTATTTTTAAAGCTCAACCTTCACAAACAAACACCAATGTTTTTGGGCACATGAGATTAATACGGTGTCTTTTGTATCTCAAGCTCAAGTCTCCCTAGATTGAGCAATAAAAAATGTAGGAACCACTTAAATCTTTTTTCCCTCTTGATAAATACTAGATGCCCACCACACACAACTTCAAATGATAGGCTTTTTCTATAGACTCTTGATGAGCCAAATAAAAGCAGTAAAAATGACACAGATTATACGCATCTGAAAAGTGGACTGGGCTGTAATCGTTCAAGCGCGTCTATCTTAATACTATAACACAAACAGAAACACTGTCTTTGACGAAAACAGACAACACTATAATTTTTATTTGATAAGCATCCAGGACATGATAAGTATACAGGTTATGTTTAAACTGAACTGAGACTGGGATGGAAATAAACGTCTTGATAAAATTCCCCAATGCATACGTGCATCCTTTGGTTACATAGGACTGCGCAGTTTTGTATGCTTTTTACGTGTTTTTCTGGATTAGGTACTCACTACTTTAATTGTAAAAACAAAACTCATTCTTTTCCTGCTTAACCCAAAAGAGTTGTGTGAGCACAAAGCAAAAACTGTTTTTAAATGTAGAGCGTGTCTTAGCTTTTTACTCTAATTGTAAAGATGTAAACTGAAATGCGAATACTCAGGCAAAAGAAAATGATCTTTCCATAGGGTCAAGGATTATCGTAAACTGATGGGTAACACTCACATAGGTATCGTTGAGTCTGCTGTAGGGAAATTAAAGAAGAATACTAAAGAGTCAAAATTAAAACCTTTTTGCACACTCTCATCTGAAGTTATCTGTATTCTTTATATAGGTATGCTGTACAGTCGACAATTTTGTTTTTTATGTTAAAGTACATTTGACTCACAGGTCCATGAACCTCCTCTGGATTATTGTTGCCATGCAACATAAGTACCCAATTAACTTCCAGTGGTTTATGACTCATCAAAATGTTCCATATTCAAGACTTACGATTAGGTACCTTTGCCCTTTGCAGAATCCTTTGAAGTTTTATCAGCGCACAGTGTGTAAATCAATCGATGTCAGGTTGACGCATGTAATACTCAAAAGCATTTCAAGATGATTGTACATTAGCTAATTGCAACGGATTAAAACCGCAATTCGCGTATATGCACAGCTATACATAGATGTAAAACATTATACTCTGCAGTTACATCACAACTGTGTACTTTGTGTGCCTTACGGTTCAGCTAAACAATGGATCTTTGTTGGTACGTGCAGAGGAGTGGATTAGCTGTCGGGGGCCAAAAGGAAATTGGGAAATCTGAGTGACTCATATTGCAGCTAATCTTTTGAAAACATTTTTCCAGGATTGCCTATTAAGAGCATGTAGGCACACCTCGGTTAAAAAAGAGTACTGCAAAATATTTAATATAAGGCTAGAGACTTTCCCAAGGGTACCTTAAACCCAGTTAAAAATCCGTATGCAGCGAGTCTGACGAATTCCCGGAAATTGGTATTATAATATACAAGAGAAGCAAATGGCGGTTGACGGTTCTCCAATCATACCGGACTTCTATTAGAGCATCAAAGTTGCAAGATCTCTTAGGATTAAAATTGCCATGGAAGTTTATAACATTATTAAGTAGCGAAAGCTACTTTATAAAATCGTCGTGGTGGTCTGTCCGTCTGTCCGTCCGTCCGTCTGTCCGTCTGTCCGTGAACACGATATCTCGTGAACGCTTGAGCGGATCTTGCTGAAATTTTGCACACAAGCTCCAGGGTTCCCTGGCATGATGTGGTGTCAGTTTTAGGTCCATACGTTTAACTCTTCCTGAGTTAACGGCCAATTAACTTTAATTGTCCGTTAAATGACGAAATTTTTTTATTCTTGTAATCGATAGAGCTTTTTAAGCTGAACATTTTTGCTCATTGAACCCATGCTTAATTTTGTAATCTTGACGAGTTAATGACCAATT
>JAAXOA010004291.1:0-10450 GCA_036561885.1 Salina celebensis
CAACAATTTCATATTGTTTTCGGTACGTTTCGTCTTCATTCCTTCTCTTTCCACTGATCATTATCGCCCTTCTGTTCTGGTTGAAGTGTTGATGATGTTTTTTGGGGAGCCAGACAAACCAAGTGGTTTTCATTAGTTCGTGCGTATTTTCATATAAAAAGTGTGCGTGTATTATGAAATGAATATGTATAAAAACAACCTATTTTACTACAGTGTGAACATTACTATTACAAAATTTCCCTTTTACTTGTTAGCTCATTTTTAATCGTGATAAACAGGTCAATATTATAACTCTATTTCATGACGATGCACTTAATATCTACATTTTTCTGAAAAATACACACAAAAAAGAAACAACATCTTATGATTTAATCATTCACCTCGGCCTTTGATGAGTCTTGAAACTGAAATTTGAAATGTCTGAGGGTTGAACGTTATGGCATAATGTTTGTATTTTAGAATATTTTCAAGGCAGCAGCAACCGGCACATGATCTTGTCCTCTTCAAGAACATGCTCAACATGCTAATTTTACTATCATTCTTCTTCATCAGCTAACATGATCATCATTTACAATAAAGAATCCACTTACGTATTCTCTCGCTCAGGTTTTTTCTTGCTATTTTAGCTGAAAAAATTAAGAAACACATTATTTATTGACTGGCTGCATTATTGCAATGTGGTAACATACTATCTTGATAATTCCTAAATTATTATTACCCTCATGATTATATTTACACTGTAATAGAAATGTGAATGCGTGGTGTGAAAATGAAATAAGCTCCTGTATGATCTTCCCATTTAACTCTTCATTTTCAGACTTGGTAAATGCCCATTTGAATTCATAATTAGTTCAGTCAAATGTGTAGTCATAGACCATGTTGAATTTCGGATAGAAGCAGCAATGAAAGAGAAGTTTAGACTTAAAAAATTTATTTTGTTACATGCATAATTCTTTCTCGTCATAAACATTCTGCATGGGATTTCGGGAGTTTTGCAGAGACGAAACGCACTTTGACATAATGAGTTGCATGCAACTATCTACTAAATTTTCATCAAAGGAAGGCTTCACTGAAAAAATGCGTTGTTGTTGAAGAGTTTGTTTAAAACTTTTATAAAACAGAATAATATGTAGCTTTTTAGTTAGTCTTAATGGTACAACATCTCCAGTTGCAAAGCGAGCTTGTCAGCATAAATCTGTAGTCACTACACATCTCAGATACTTTTGCAGGCATATTGCATTCCGTGTGTGCTGATACGGACCTTGAATTTTTTACAAAAGTGAAACAAACTGGAAAAAGAAGACAAGAGAGAGTTTTAGACCTTCTAGTCATCCTGTATGAATTACAAATTAGCAGCAGGAGCGCAACAAAACGACCGTTTTCAAGACATGTAATACACATCCATTTCGTTGAGGAGTAACGCACTTCATCTTACTTACGCGTGTAAAAAAAAGTGCGTAAGGTTTCTACTGCCGTTTCATATTGCAGTTTATGGAGGGATTATTGCGATATCCAACTCACATGCATATTAAATGACAAAAATATGAGAATCGGACATCTGCGTGTGATGTTCAATAAAAGAAAAATAAATCCTGAGTAAATCTCCGCTGACTTCTCTCATAAAGCTAGAGGATATTTCTCTTGATGTTGTTTACGTACGTGCACTATGGCCCTTTCATGATTACAATAATAATAAGTTATAAGTGTTTATTTAAATGAAACCCAGCAAAATGTATAATAAGGCCCAGAGGCTTCTGGATTTGTTTGAAACTATTCTTGTCGCATCTTTCACTCCCTGGTATTATAAGACTTTCATAAAAACGCATTAATAAATATCATTTTCTTAGAAGATGCAAAAGGATATTAGATTTTTTTTTCTTGCTTCTGGCAAAAAAATGCGAATTGAATTGGAGGGAACGCGTGTGTCTTACAGCGTGAGTTTTATTTCAGCGTACGTGCACAGCTTACAAGTTCCAACAATGCGTTATCCCCCAAGATGATAGGGTTTCTTCCTTCACCCTGCCAAGTCATTTTTTTCTATTCTTGTGTGTGCATTTCCAATTATAAAACAGTATGCATCCAATTCACTTGAAAATATTCTCCTCACAACGTCACCGTAACCAAAAAGCTAGCTGTGTGCTGGGACTAATGTTTCGTAGCAGGTGCTTCAATAACAAGTAAGCATCAATAACCCTTTTCCTTCCTTCCGTCCCACAGCTTTTTTGTGAGATGCGTTTAAAAATAACAATGAGAAGGTGGGAGAAGAAATATTGTTATTCGGAAAATGAACAGGTTGAAAATGAAAATGATATTCAATTCAACTGTCCATCGGACATCCATCTTTTTTACATTTGCATAAACGTCTGTAGCATACACACCATTTGAAAAGTCAAGGAATGATGAAGGATGAGCTGATCAAGATGGTGATGGTGATGGTAAAGTCATAATGACAATGATTATCATGATGATTATGAGTATTGACAAAAACATTCTACTTTGCGAGCATGTTTCTTCCTTATTGAGCACATTGAAAAAATGAATGCACACATAAAAATGATCAAGACGATTGTCGTTATGCATGCTTTACAATTTACAATAAATATTCATCACGTCGGTGCGTCGGTCGTCGTTCGATGAATTTAAAAATAGACTGGGGTGCGTGGTAGGTAAGAACAAGAACACTGCGAATTCTTCGCTGCTAGCGTAAAAGCAAAAGTTTATAATGTCATTCCGCGTTTCGGGAGGTTTCAATAATGAAAACGTGAATGATTTGCATAATATCAAGCACATATGTGTGTTGCGGGTTTGCGTGTCCACTACGCGTATGAGAAAATGCAAAGATGCGTAAAACGGTTATATATTATGCAGCTAACGTATTTATGTACTTTGTGAGTTGTTGTTTCTATTTATACAGCAAAATGTTATTTCAAAGAGTTAAGTTTGCTTGTAAACTTTTTCCCTTCATTTGGTTTTCGATTTTCAATACAACTTAGCGTAAAGGAGAAGTAAGTTTGAAACGAGTGTGTGTACCAAGTGTATTTCTTGTCTGATGATATGATGATGAATTACTCTTGACTGGGATGCTTACATCCATTCACATTAACAATTCAAAAATGTTTAATTCAGTTTCCTTCGAAATTTCATTCCTGTTGCGGTCGAGCGAAAGATTATATAGAAGATGCCGATGAAGTACTGAGCCAACTTTTACCTGGTACCTGAATGCAACCGGCAATGCATAAAATGAGGATTAATGCTGTCTTACAAAATATACATTTATTCTGTGGTTATTTTTCATATTGCGGTATTATCTACAAAGTCAATCGGCTATAGATTAAAACAAAAACTTATTCTAATTTCAAGGATATACTAAGAGAATCTAAGGAGCTTATGATAGAAATCCTTTCCGATACAATTTTTTTTTTTTTTGCTCTCTTTATGCTTTCATTAGTTTTCTGAGTTTTTTTGTCGGCTTATATAGATTATGCGCAATTAAGTGAAACTTTGACAAATCTACTTGAGCTTGCACATTTTTCAAAAAATACAATAAACTGATAAAACGATAATCTAGATTTTGCGTCAGAGTTTAACTTGTTGTGAAATCCTTCTGCAGAATTGGTAGTTTGCGGTCCTTCATTATGAAATTGGTTCCAAATTGATCTCTTGAACTAAACATCTATCCAAGTATCATACATATAGTCCAGAAACTGATTAATTTGCCATTGAGTCAGATTGCCTGTAGGCTGAGGGGTTGACTCATGGAGTAAAAACCAAGCCGCGTCAATATCTTCAACAGGAGGTAGTGCCAAAGCAATTTGAATATTACATTTTACTGAAGAGCGTTTCAACTTCCAGATCTACTATTTTTGCAAATTAGAGATATCAAAGCTCGTTGCTCTACAAACAGCTTCTTTCAACACACATGCTGAAATCCTGAAGCAGTACCTAACGTGAATTCTTGCCAGTACCATGAAGACGGAGATGCACAGGTTGACAGGTATGAAGGGATTAACATTACGCATCTCAGCTAGACCCTTGAAAAGTTCAGGATATATGCATTTATAAAAAAGTCGACTTATTCTATCATCGGCTAAAGGAAAAATGCCGAGCGAAAGTGGTGGTGAAGTATGGGTTGATGGTATTGAGTGTCTTTTTTTAGGCCTTTTGGATATACTCGATGATGGAATAAGCCGACATTGTCTTTATTCATTAAATCGTTACCTGACAAAGCGATTTTAAACTATTAAGAGCTGAAACAATGGAAAGAATGTGTTCATAATGAACATTTTAGTAATACTAATAACTTTAATTTAATAAAACTGTATTGAGCAATTGGTTTTTACTAGTATGTAGTATTATGGGCATATATTCACTGCAAAATCGTGAATTTGTGTAGTTCTAATAGTGAAATTCACTTAAATTAGTTAAAAATTTGTCTCATAAACATTCCTACTTTCATTGTTTTGTACTTGGAAAACTTTTAAATTCCTATGGAACGTAAGGAGTGCATGCATAAAGGAGATGTCGGCTTATTCCCTCATCGGCATAGTACATATAACCCTTTTTTTATACTTCATGAAAGAAGACATGCAGTCAGTCAACCAGTCAGTCAGTTGGTTTTTGAGTTTTGCAGTTGTTGATGTTATGCCTGCTACAACTCATCATCATCATTCAAATTCAAAATTGACCATTTTTTGAATCTTCATACATACATGATAACCTCATCTAACATCCGTTTAAGAGTGCTAGATAGCAAGAAAATTATTACGGGCACTCACTGCACAGGGATGCATACTATTCTTAGAATGCATATTTTTGCTAGGATGACTGTCGAAGAATCCTATTGCCTCCGAGCAAAACACAATTGTGATTATGAATGTGAATACTTACTAGGATCGATCATGGAGATATTGATATCCAATTGAGTGCTTCATGAAGAGAAAAAACAACTATGGATGATTAGAGCCCTTAAAAGAATTTAAAAACCAGTGTGCACTTATTTTGTCGGGAGAAAATGCAAAAACTATTTATTTATTGATGTAAAATTAATTTACTTCTTCTTTCCTTGATTGCAGGTAATTACTCAAGCGATTGAAATTTTCTACCGCGATTTTTGATGCTGGTCTTTGGTCAACACGCATTGGTACGGAAACCTTGGAAATCTTCGTCAGGTATGGTCGTATGGTGTATGGCTAATTCTGCGATTGGATTCTCACAGCCAACACATCAATGTAAATCTGGGTTAACCAACCAATAATGCAATAGGTGCAAACGGACATATTATAATTATAATTCAACATTCAAGCAACTTGTAATTCTATTTGGTATTTCGACTGTTCATTCCAGCCTTATTAAGACCGATTTGCAATTGGCAATCAGTTATCCTCACGAAAAGAAATACAATAATATTGCATATATTTGTTACCATGTTTTCACACTGAACTCCACTGAAAAGTAATTTACTTCAATTGCTTGTTTTTACTGCCCGTTTCTTTAGTAATAATTAGTAATTAGATACACAACTGTTGTTACCTACTCGGAAATAGTGAAATCGATTTCATCTTCCTGACGGAATAGAGTTTTATGTAATTTAAACAAGATCAACTAGGGCAGAAATCTCGTTTTAAAATTCATCCATATTTGCTCCATACCATCCGTATCTACATTTTATTTCTTTTCCCGTGACTCTGAATAATTTTCTTGCACACCTGAACCCATCACATGTGGGTAGTCTCAAAATCCTGGAGGTAATATTGCATCTTTTTTTCTCTCGGTGTTTTTTTTTCAAAGAAATTGCCTAACAACACTACATACCACACACAAATACACAGTAGTAAGAAAAACCTCTTCCAGCTACTCTTGTTTCAAACAGTTCTGGTGGTTACATTTCTCACTGGTCACTTTTTTGTCTATTTATTTTGTAATTTGAACTCTTTTGCTCCGCTCATAAATAACTAAAATGATTTACAACCAACAAGCCTGTCCACTTCTACCGCTCCAGTTCATGTGTGTAAATGCCTGCATCGTTTTGCTAGTTCCATTGCCCATAAAAGTTACTNGCCTGCATCGTTTTGCTAGTTCCATTGCCCATAAAAGTTACTCCAATTTCCAGCTTTTTGCTTACTCCTATACCTAAGCATCCCATTCATGTCTTCACTATTTGTTATTAAATTCACAACAACAATTCCTTTTTCGCGTAGTTCATAGTTTTTGCTATACAGACAAAGTGTTTTCAACTGTTTTCCCGTGTGGGTCTCCCGCTATCATCTACTCGTTCAAGAAAAATCATAAAAATTTGCTCGCAATAAAATATCTATTAGTATGCATGGAACATTATTCACTTCTGCCTTTTCTGCAAACTCATCATCAAAATATTGAATTAACGAAAATTTCAAGCAAAACCATTAATTTTCGGACATAAGAAAATCAGAGCAAAATATTTGCTAACACAAACATAAAAGCAAATTTAAATGCATACCTCTTGTTTGCTTTAATTGTTATTTCGAAAAAAAACGTTTAAAATTCTAAAATGTCCAAAGCAATTACAGTTTTCAATTTGTTTTCTGGTCTTTAGACCCTCCGTGTAATAAGCACACATAAAATTTTAAAACCAATATGAAAAAAAAAGAAATTTCAATATCCATTATTAGTGCGTACTACATTATCCAAAGACTCAACTTTTTTTTTCTCTCATATCTCTTCTCTAAAGTGAAGTGTGCTATAAAAAAAGTTATCGATCATCATCATTCATTTTTTGTCTTCCTTTCGATGAACTTCAACAATAGAGGTTTACTCTGGATTGGAGGGACATGCGAGTACCTTCTCTTTGTACGGTTCAATATAAAGAGAGTTTTCATAATCCGTCTTCCATTTGTTAACTACAGGCGTAAAAACATTCTTTTACAATTTCAAGGCTCCCACAAGCTCATTTGAAAGTTAATAAGAAAGCGTTTTAAAACATTACCAGTTGGACAACAATAAAAAAGGAGCATCTAATCTATCTGGAGCGCATTAAAACATCCAACATATATCATCGTCAGTTTGAGAAAAGAGTCAGTCCACCGATTAGACAAAAACGGACAGACAGACTTATCGGTGTAGCATGTCATGTTGCTCTTGTTCTGATATTTTTTTCATTCTTGAGTTCACTCCACGATGAGCATATCAAAGAGTAAAAAACCAAGAATGTGTGTAGTGTGCGCTAACTCTTTTGTTTTGTGTTGGGATTTAGCTGCATGTGTGAAGGCGAGAACATTAGGTAGTATATTATAAGATGCGGTTACTTTTAAAAAAGATAAATTGCCGTTGGCTCCTTCACTTTTTACATTTCCCCTTTCCATCAGAACACCACAGGATGTAATGAGTTCAGTGTTGGACTTGAAGCTTCTCTCTCTCAAGGTTGATAATAGTAAAAAATAGCTCATCCTTTTGGTATAATTTTTAATCGCCTTGTTGTATTATAAGCTGTAAGAATAACTAGAGCATTTTTTGATGCGTTCGCTTTTGAAAAGTCAATCTCTTTCTTTTACTTTTTTCCTTTTGCCTCTGATGAATTATTTATGGATGCAAAAGGATGCAGAGGGTGTGCATACATGGAAAGAATATTCATTTTCTTCATCTTGACGATCTGATTCATATCACATGACACAATACACAGAAACAACAGCAGGGTTCATCAGCATCCTGAAAAGAACTTCATGAGATGATACTTGTGAGTTGTGGTTTGGTGGTGCAGTACGGTAGCAATTTTTTAGATCGTTCAACAACCGTCTCTTGTTGGATGATAATCTTCACTTCTTTAAAATTATGGCGATGATCAGCATTGTGTGTTGGTATGATTGTTATTATAGGTGTGGCCAATCTCTCTTGGAGAAGGTAGAAGTAATAGTATTATATGTTGCACTTTTACTGTAAAGCAGAATAGATGTTGGAAAAACAAAAGGCATTTTATTCTTAACATCAACAGGCCAACGACTTTTGCAAAAAAAGGATGCAATATTTAGGCAAAGAGTATTTGCACTAGAATCGTTTCCTGTGTCACAGTTAAGTTCACGCCAGGAAGATGCTCGTAAAATATCTCAAGAGAAAATCATTTTGTTTTAAAGCTAATAATAACTGCCTATTGTTGCTGTATTCTTCCAAAAACTAAACGGTAATAAACAGATCCTCATTACATACTATACCTCTTCTCTGCATGAATTTGTTGAAAGAAAAAAAAACTGCATTTTGTTGTAACGCTCCTGCTACAATCTTCAAGTTCACTTCACAAAAGGCTGCTAACGAGCTAAGCGTGATTTACTAAAATTGAGCATTTTTCCTGGTTCATTGTGTGTCTAAATTCAAAATTATATTGTGTATATAACTTACATATGAATACACATCTTTTCGTTAAAAATTTCATTACATTATCTTATATTCCTAAATATATATCACCGGTGATTGAAGGGTATACTATGTGTATGTACAGACTTGGTTTATTTCAAGCGCACATAATATTACGTTCTTACGAGGAAGGCTTTGCCAAGAAATATTTTAAAAGTTGAATGAGATCTTCTCTCCTGAGCTTACCTAAAAACTCATATTCATAACCGTTCAAGGGAGTCACGATGGTTATTGATCACCTAATCTTAGCTAGCTCATGTGGATTCTTCATGCAGTGTAATTGCAAACTTTAGTGTACCAACAGTTAGATTTTTAGAATCACTACATTTCGTACAATATAAATATTATGTACGTATTTCTTATGCGGTTCGTAAACAGCCAACTTTATCCAATCTGTCCCGTTGTTGAATGTCGTAATTCGTAATATTATAAGCTAATGGGAAAGGGGAAAGTAAATTGTTCTTAAAAGTCAAACCTACTGCTAACCTTTCGACCTTTCCGTGTGAAAATTAAAATTCATTCATATTTGTTCGGATAAGTGAGCTCTAAGTATTCTCAATTTGAAATCCACCTTTACTTGAATTATATAATTTTCCAGGTATTCCATCTGCATTAATTCAAGTGAAAATGGTGTGAATGCAAAGTATTTATTAGACAGGTATTGTCTTACTGAAATATCTTCAAACTTTCCTCACGCCTTTTTTCCACAAAAGTAAAATTTGGTTTTTATCTCCAGAATTACTTACGTTTCTATCATTTTGGCCAGGCGAGAAATTTGGAGTAGAAACATGAATGAGGAGGATTTTCTGTTTTCCCCTATAACTGGCCTGGGCCTGAAAAAACTGAAACCCAGAAAGGCTTATCAGTTTCTCACAACTTCCTATTAAATAGATACTCTCTAAGCCATTATTGGACTGAAGGTGTAAAAAAACATGTGGAAAGAAGATTAGAGTTTTTTATATTGAAGGTAGAAGCAGGAAAAAAAGGGCGTCTTGTCCATGATCAAGATGATTATAAAGATGGGAATAGAAACGCATACAAATCTTGAAATATTTTTCTTGTGAAGAAACCTGGGAAGAAAATTATTATGAATGTATTTCGCTCAAAGGCATTACGATTCCCTTCAGTCAACAGAGAAAACCACGAGGAAAAAAAACTGCAGAGATTAGATTAGCTTACTTGCTTACTCGTTTCTTCTCCTGCCATTTTCGTCTTCCTTATTCTCCTTCCCTAATAATAGTATCAAATTCTCTTTCAAGAAGTAGTGTATATCATAACCGATATAATATGATATGTTGATCACCGATATTACCACAAAGGGTAGGAAAAAAAAGGATTAAAATCGCTATTATTTATTGTTGTGGTGGTACACATTGTATATAGTAGCAATCGTCTTGATAACAGAATAGAAAACAGCACCCTGTGGCATTCCGCGTTCCTCGAAAAGATGCTGGTGAGCAATACACCTTTTCAAATCGATACTTTGGATGGTGTAAATTCAATCCTTTCTTTGTTGACTCACACAGTTCAATACGTAACGTATTTAGGAAAAAAATAAGCGTAAAAAGATGCAACCAAGTGATCTTGTTTTATACAGGATTTAATCTAGAAAAGTATGTATAGATTTTTATAAATCTTACTCACCAGAATGAGCAAACCATCGAATGCATCAGACATTTAATGTGCGTAGTTTTCCATTGAAGATAAAATTTATTTCGCTAGATTAAAATCAAGATGTGTAAATGACGTCCCAGAGCCGTCCCGGATGTCGTTTGCATTGTAGTTAGAACTGCATCCATCAAAAGAACCAAACTAAATGCCTGAAATCCCATCATTTTCTACAAACTTGGAAAAAGGGAACCATCACCTTTACACAATGCTCACATGTCTAACTACATTTTCCCGATCACTATGACTGACTTGAATTGAATGAACTCAACTTGATCATCTCTTTTTTTACATCCGACAGGATACTTGTGAAGTCAATGCCAAGACATATTGGTTCATCATATTAAACATTATTTCCTTCGTCTAACCAACCCCCATAATATCATTTTGATGTGGCACATTA
>JAAXOA010004292.1:0-10450 GCA_036561885.1 Salina celebensis
GTATAAATTTTTGCAACTTGCAACCTTTTCAAACTAGGATATTTGCATGACGCCCCGTCATAAAATCATGATATATATTACATGTGCAAACGAAACTGAAACGATACACATCAGTTGTTGGGTTTTGCAATATTCTCCTCTCACTCATTCCATTCCGTGCATCATTTTCATGGAATGTCCGCAAAGCGCACTGCAAAAGATATGAATTCCATCAATATTATCTTGAATTTCAGTAATCAGCCGATGTAATTCTGATCCAGAATATCTTGCACGTATTCTTCATAAATACTTACTATACGTAAAACTTTATTACCCATATCTCGAGATTACGATTCTTTCTAGTGCTCAAAAAGCCAAATAAATGTAGATTGATAGGGATTAATTTAGCGAAGGTTTAGACAAATGCATGATTAATAGAATAAGCATTCAAACATCGGAAAGGAATTTTATGTAGAAGTTTGAGTGTTGAGCTTATCCCCTTACAAAGTCCATTATCTTACCTAACCATGTAAAACTTATTTGAACGATTTTGGTAATAAAGGAGCAATAGAATATCTGAAATCTAAGTTTTATTGATGAAAAAGTAGCTATAAAATCCAAGATTGCGTAGGGATACGTCATGTGCCTATGAAAATTTGCTCAAGTTCATCATATATCTTCATGTCTTGTACATCTAATATCGTGCTCATACCATTTGAACTATGTTTTTTATTAGAGTTACTATGCGAAAAACATTTTAATCAACACTTAACCCCAGTGTTAGTATGCATTTGAATTACACATAAAACTTTGAAAGGCATCGTCCCGCTGACAGCCCTGGTAGTATCATTAAATTAATAAAAGCACAAAGTAATTTAATTTATCTTGGCTAGCGAAACGAGCACCCCGTAGAGACCTTAAATAAGATTTTTGCGTACACAGGCAGGGCTAAACATGGTGCTCTTGCTAGTTGCTGTTGCTATACATCGATTTAAAGCAATTAAAAGACTAAAGATAGACCTACGTGTGCATGTGGCGCTCGATAAAGGAAATGCCCTTTTTATTCTCTATGAGGATTTTCCTTAAGTATACCAGAAAAGGAGTGAGATGGCCGGCAAGCAAATGTTTAATCTTGAAGATTCTTTTAAGAGCGGGTTTAGGCGATAAGATGTAGCTGAGTTTGATGTCATAGCATGTAGCGATAACCGGTTAGTTGAGGTCATTCATAAGAGAAAAAGGAAAACACATAATCGTTGTCGCCTAAATAGTCTTGAAAATGTTATACACTCATAACAACAGCAAACAACTTTATGGAGACAGAACAAGCGTCATCCCTGTCGAGATGAATTGATGATGCACGACAAGGATGAATCATTCGACAGACGAGTTCCACACGTTAGTAAGTCTGATTAAGACGATGATAGGTTTTCATGTGTGTGTAAAATGTATCATCCAACCTGCTTCTATTTCTGATTGTTTGCTCACATCCTAATGGTGCGATGATTGGTGATGTCATTCTAAACACATTTCAATTTGAGTAATCTGCTAATGACTATTAAATGTTGTGGATGTTTGTGCAAACCAATTAGCCATGATTATCGGCTACAGTTCACGGTTACCAAACCTATTAAAGGTCTAGCGAGGAAATTACACAGCTTGTTGCAATTACTGCAAAAAGCTTTCCATTGAAACCTTTTTCCTGTCCACGCCCGAACATCAGATAAGCGATTTCTTAAAAATTCATTCAAAAATATGGATGTGTTTCCTTTTCGACAACCAAAAAAGGAAAATTTAGTAATGCATCATTTATGAACACACGGATTCCCTAACCACATGACATGTGTCTTCTCCAAACTTCAATTTTTAGTTTGAGGGGGAAAAGTGAAAAGAAGAGCAAACCCGTGTCTGTAAACGCCTTTTCCCAAAAAATATAGTCATCTTATAAGTAAAATATGCTGCAAAATTGTTTACATGTTTATTACAGACCAGCCCAAACCAAAANAAAATATAGTCATCCTAAAAGTAAAATATGCTGCAAAACTGTTTACATGTTTATTACAGACCAGCCCAAACCAAAAAAGAAAACAAGTTCAAGAGCTCAAAGTATAAAGGTGTAAGTATTCACGTTGGTGGTAGTGAAAGAACGATACAAAGGGCAAGGATACAGTTTACAATATAGAAAAAACAACATGCACACAAAATTTTGGTTTTTGAGAGATGTATTTCAAGCAAAAATTATGTACATAGTACACATACTCTTCTTGTAAACTTGCATCAAATTCTTGTAATCACAAAAGTAAATTCAGCGCAAAAAACAACACAAAAGAATGCTTGTCGTCTTTAGGTATGCCGTAAGCAAATCAGGTTGTCTCTCAACAACAACTTTTCAAACAATGCCTTGTTTTAACAATGGCTTAAAATGAGGAAGTGTAACAGACTGAAGATGGAAGATGTAGCATAGTTCTTTTGGCAGATGGTTTTTCTATTGCATGCGCATTGTACATTTTTAAGGAAGGTGGACTAATGTGGTATATTATAGTCTCTATGATACAACTTAACAAAGTATGCAGACAAGGAGGGGAGTATTATGAAACAATCTACAAACATCCGTTTTTTTTTCTTTTATGTCTTTACATTAATCAATATCCGTTTTTCCCTGCCATGCACTACCACACTACTCTTTTCGTGTGGCATGTCATCCTCATAAAACTTGTGTTAAGCAAGACAACATTTGTGCAAGTGTGACAAGCATTTAAAAGACGAGTTTCATTCAATATTTAAAATGATAGGGGAACGAAAGTGAAAAACATAGTCGATGTAATATGTGTCAATGAGTCTATTGTTTTACTTTCTAATATTAATTTTTATATACAATAGGATTCTCCCTTCAACCGAAAATCAATAGGAAAACTTTAAAAATTGAAGTACTCCTAATTACTAATTAGTAAAAACAAAACTGATGATCATCACATCAAGAAAACTCTCACTTTAAGTCATATAATCGATGGACTGCGGCTGGAGTTGTCGATTTTGATACATACGCGAGTGTATGAGATGCACTTTAAGCAACATTTCACATTCCACCCTTCAGACTTGTACACTTTCTAGAAAACTTTTGTTTTTCATGCCGGCTTGGAAAGAAACTAGCACTATGTACAAACTTTATCAACAAACATCTCCGACGCTCCATTGAAGTAGCGTCGAAAACGGAAAATTTGTTTTTCTTAACATCTCTTCAAACGGCTTTTTCCTCGAGTCTCTCGTGTACGAAACATAAAATAAAAATGTACGTTGCTCATTTTTAATCCGGCTTCACGTATAAAAAACCGCATTCAGGTTTGGTTGGGAATAATAAAAAATGATAATCATCTTTTACATTAACTAAGAAGACCTTGATTATCCACCTAAAAATTATTTCTTTTGTCCTTTCATCTGCAGAAAAAAAATGCATTTCCCGTAAAGATTTTTACACAACAACAAGCTCTCATCCATCCGTGCAATTTTTTATGCATTCTTTATGTTGACGCAACCTTCAATCACGCTCATTTTTATTTCCAAATCATACTGCAACATAACTAACGACTCACCAGTATTCTTCCACCGCATACTGACCGGCATTCTTTAGAGAAAAATCTAATTCGTCATCTTTCCGTCATAACTAAAATAAAACAATCCCATTCATTAGGTATTTACAAAATACTCTTGTACATAATTTGATCTGTTAGTGTACCATAAGTTTGAACCACGTCATTTACAAACTGACACTCGTTGATCTTACTCACCTAAACCAATTAAAACGAGATATTTTTTTCATTAATGTATGCAAGCCCAAAAAAATACCAGAAACTTACTTTATCTTCCATGTAACAATCATCACATCATCTTTCCACTGAATCTCCATTTTCCCCAAGAAAAAAAACTCCTACTCTAGACATTTCTCATCGTCATCATCATCGTTACATCGCTAGTACGGCATGGTGGTCATTGATGATCAAAAACGGTTGTAGTTGAAAAAGTTGATAGTGGCGTCTCCTCCAAGAATTTGACAGCTCCCTCCGTCTCATTTGCTCAAGCTAGAAACCTGTCAAAGTCAGAGCAAGTGGCAGTGAGAGGGAAGAGCCGCCACTGTTCGAGACAGCCAATCAGAAGCAGGAACGAAATGGATGCCCATATAAGGAAATTTGAGGAGTTGGGCGCAGTCCAAATAAAGATACAGAGGGGCGACCACTTGCAGCTTGTATACGAGAAGAGAAGCTCAGCGTAAGCAAGCATAAAAGTGACTGTTGGATTGGTATCCTTCACGTTATTCCCATGTATTGACTCAACCTGCGAGTTTTTTTCCTTTACAGGCGAACGGTACTGAAAGAAAACGAACGAAAAGTTGCTCGCGAGAGAGTATAATAGCCATAGACACAAGGAACGCTAGAGCTTGTTTGTAGAGTGAACAAAAACGCATCATTTTTTGGGCAAGTGAGACAGCTAAAGCGGCCGACGACCGTTTCATTACTCTTGGAACCATCAGCCGGTGAACATAGAGATTTCGCGTTAGTTCTCGATCGCAAAGTTTAGAATTTTTAACGGTGAATTAAGCCGAAGTGAAGCTCGTTCAGAGTTAATTATAAGTTTGTTTTTGTAAGAAGTTTAGTAGAAATCAAGCAAAATGTGTGACGACGAAGTTGCTGCATTGGTTGTTGACAATGGATCCGGTATGTGCAAAGCTGGATTTGCTGGAGATGACGCTCCCAGAGCTGTGTTTCCTTCAATTGTTGGACGGCCAAGACATCAGGTAAGGAAGTTGATAAGAGCGAATTTTTTTTCTTCTTATTTTCGGAGGAATGTAGTGGTTTGTGGAGGAAAGGTGGAGTGAGATTGAAGTAACGATGACGTGTTCGTGATGGTGGGGTGGGTCCCGTGGTGACTCACGGGAGATAGGAGTGGTGTTGGTGTGTGTGGAAGTGGAGTTGATATGGAGGAAAACGGAAGAATCTGTGGAGTAACGATGGGGTTTGTTTTTTGTGTTGTTATAGGGTGTCATGGTCGGTATGGGACAGAAGGATTCCTATGTCGGAGATGAAGCTCAATCTAAGAGAGGTATCCTCACATTGAAGTATCCAATTGAGCATGGTATCGTTACCAACTGGGATGACATGGAGAAAATCTGGCATCACACTTTCTACAACGAGTTGCGTGTTGCCCCAGAAGAGCACCCTGTTCTCCTCACTGAGGCTCCTCTTAACCCAAAGGCCAACCGTGAAAAGATGACACAAATTATGTTCGAGACGTTCAACACTCCTGCTATGTACGTTGCCATTCAGGCTGTGCTCAGCTTGTACGCTTCTGGACGTACCACTGGTATTGTGCTGGATTCTGGAGATGGTGTCTCTCACACCGTACCCATCTATGAAGGTAAGACTACTCCGAAATATTGTGGATACAGCATGTTTGTCCATGTTGAACCATAACAAGTCTGAATCGAATCTAATCCATTTGATTTGAATTACAGGTTATGCTTTGCCCCATGCAATTCTTCGATTGGATTTGGCCGGTCGTGACCTGACTGACTACCTGATGAAAATTTTGACTGAGCGCGGTTACTCCTTTACCACCACTGCCGAGAGAGAAATTGTCCGTGATATCAAGGAGAAATTGTGCTATGTTGCTCTTGATTTTGAACAAGAAATGGCAACCGCCGCTTCCTCTTCAAGCTTGGAGAAGTCATACGAGTTACCCGACGGACAAGTCATCACCATCGGAAATGAGAGGTTCCGTTGCCCAGAGGCTCTCTTCCAGCCCTCTTTCTTAGGAATGGAGTCTTGCGGTATTCACGAAACCACTTACAACTCCATCATGAAATGCGACGTGGATATCAGGAAGGTACGTTTAAAACTGAACTCATGCTTTTATTCCCCTACATGAAAATGAGACCTTCCAACAATCATTTACTAAATCATTATTCTTTTTCTTTCTTTACCGTTTGATAGGACTTGTACGCTAACACCGTCTTGTCCGGAGGAACCACCATGTACCCAGGTATTGCTGACCGTATGCAAAAGGAGATCACTGCATTGGCACCATCTACGATGAAGATTAAGATCATTGCCCCACCAGAAAGGAAGTACTCCGTCTGGATCGGTGGATCTATCCTTGCATCCTTGTCTACATTCCAACAGATGTGGATTTCAAAACAAGAATACGACGAATCTGGTCCTTCCATTGTTCATAGAAAATGCTTCTAAATTAGCACTTTGTACTGAGGGGTTAATTCTTAACTACTTTATTATTATTTACTACTCTACAATGTATACCCATGAACTACAATGAATGGAAAAGATGTCTTTTTTCTCGTTTATCGACATTTCTCAGTTTGTTATTTTCCAAGGATAAAACGAATCTCAAGGTAGCATTCCTTTTTTGCTTGTTTTGTGTATGATCATTACTGATGCAGACAAAGTTAATGTTTAATCTTAATACTTCTAAAATTAATTACTCATGTAATGATAATGAACAGAACAAACTAAAACTGAAGAAGATCAGCTAAGCATTCCTTAGGAAGTTTGAAGGTTTTGAGACAAACAATGGCATTCCTGTTACAACCGTGTTGCTAGAAAAAATTGCTATTACTTTTTGAATAAAAATGATCAGAAAAAAAGTTAGTGTACTTCGCTATTTACCACACACAAAAAAAAACCAGCAACATTTATTATTACACGATATAACTTTTTTGAATTTATAAAGAGAAAACTAAAATTTATGCAATTAATAATAAAAACAGTAAAGTGTACTGAAAAGTAAAATATCCGACTCTGCCTGATTATTTTCATAAGGTATGTTTCATTAAAAATTTTGACGTAACTTGTTCATCTGTCAGATCGATTTCAGATTGCAGTGAACTTGTAGCAATGCGTACCCTGAATCGGTAGCATTAGCATTAGAACTAGCTTCAGCAGTTGCAACTCTAAAGCGCATTGACTCATGAAGAATTTCACGGTTCAAGCTTGATATGAGAATGATAATTGATTTTGAATCTGTAATTATAACAGTCAAGGATCATAAAGCTCCACACATATTCCGAGCTGAGAATTTCTGCACTTTTGGTATGCACGGGGTGCAGATAAGGCGCAAATTCAAAAGTCATTCGAATTCAACAAGGTTCGGTAGGTGCTATATGATTTTCAGCTGCAATTACAACCTTTTCTGACATTGGTATGAATCAACACGGATTACTTTTTAAGGGTACCAAGTACCCAGTCACAGTTTCGTGATGATTTTCTTGAAATATACATACATAACAATACCGAAACGCAAAGGAGCTTGTAGCGATTTCAAACCATCTCCTAGTGGCAAGAGTTTAATTTGCTGTCTAATTCATTTGTAGTCGCCAATCCCATCACGGCTAATGATCAGATAGCTTGTTTATAATTTTTTTAAGTTCTGTATTGCATAAATGCGCATGCTCCCTAGAGCTGTGTTTCATGAAGTTATTTTTTCAGCTGGAATGGAATTTAAATTAGGTTCGACTGACACCTGAATGGAATACAGTGTTAGTGAATAAATGTTAGAAACGCAAAGGAGCTTGTAGCGATTTCAAACCATCTCCTAGTGGCAAGAGTTTAATTTGCTGTCTAATTCATTTGTAGTCGCCAATCCAATCACGGCTAATGATCAGATAACTTGTTCATAACTTTTTAAAGTTCTGTATTGCATAAATGCGCATGATCCCTAGAGCTGTGTTTCATGAAGTTATTATTTCAGCTGGAATGGAATTTAAATTAGGTTCGACTGACACCTGAATGGAATACAGTGTTAGTGAATAAATGTTAGCACAAAACTCAGATTAGATAGTGCGCTCATTGTTTACCGAAAAATGCGAAAGGTTACCTGTCCTGTCTGTCTACTGGTTGAAAAGCACGTGGAGCCCAAAATGACTCACATATTTGCAGACTGCATTGATTAGCTCACGTCCGGTATGCTCCAACATTTTATGTTTGTTTGGTTTTTGGTTCATAAAGAACTATTGACATACTGATAGCGATGTTGACGATAGAGATGATACTACATTTTCATGTATGTATCACTATTGTGTATCATTATAACGTATTATACTATTTCAATATATAACATTTTTTCCAATCTAATACAAAAAAATACCCTTTTCATGTGTGACACATGTGTGCTCATTACACTTTCGTTATGGCGTGAACAGCTATTTTAGGTATTGAATTACTTTTCCCGTGCGTGTCCATTTATGGAAGTTTCTGTAGTTTCGCTCTGCGGCCAATGAACGTGTAGCTGCTATAGGTTCACAAGTAGTAATTAGATTTTTATATGGAAGGAAAGAAGGCTAAAATTGGTTTGTTCTTTATGGAACAAACATTTGAACAAACAGTTTTGAAACGAGCAGAAAAAGAGTATTTCAAATATGTAGTAATACTTTATTGTAGAGCACATTATTAGGAATTTTCATAGACAAAACACACATACGGTTACAAGTTACAAGCATAGTATTCAATAGTATAAATCATAGATTTCACTCTTCGTTGCATTTTGAATATGATACCATTCGTTCAATTCTTTGTCCACTTATGATGCATGGATTGTTGCTGTTTGCATCAAAATTCTATGATGAAGATTATGTTCTTTGTATTTAACGAATGTTTGNAAATCATAGATTTCACTCTTCGTTGCATTTTGAATATGATACCATTCGTTCAATTCTTTGTCCACTTATGATGCATGGATTGTTGCTGTTTGCATCAAAATTCTATGATGAAGATTAAGTTCTTTGTATTTAACGAATGTTTGTCAGTTAGTGGAGTCAAATTAATCATTGCCACTTGAAACAGGACATTGAGAAAGTTAATTTTACAAAAGTGATACTTTGGTTGAAGACGTAAGGGCAATCTGATAAAAGCTGCTTCAGATATGTCATGGCCAACTGGACCTGAAAAGACTTCAAGGTGTACTGTACTACACACTACACACTAGATAGAAGAATACGCTTTCTTAAATGTTAAATATGGACCATTTATGCCATTTATAATACAAAAATGGTGAATATTGTCAGATTATTCTAATATTTTCATAAAAGTAGTAAAAGTGACCAAATTGTCCGTGAATAATTATAGAATTTGTTTCCTTTTTGGATAGAAAAATCGATTGTAGGTATAAGAGAAGAGAGGATTGTCAGTTAACCAAAACTTTATAAATTGTCATTGTCAAACAGTACTAGTACAATTGTACAACACGAAATGCATAAAATACATACAATCAATGATTGTGATTTGTGACTAATATTGAATATCATAAATATGTATCAATATTACTAGTCTCATTGCAGACATTTTTTGTGCAATTATGTCTCATACAGCAAAATTTTGTACGCTAAAGTAAACTTTTGAGAAATAAGTTTTCTGTGAGCAGACCACGAAAAATACATTAGAAATCAATCAAATACATTTAAATCTTATCAATTTATGCAGTCTGTTGAAATTCCGTTTTCACATTCATTCGATGCTCAAAATCCCCGTATCTAGAAGTTAATATGAATTAGAAAGAGAAAAACTAAATTCAAATAGTTATTACTCTTTGACAAATGCCGTCAAATCATAGTCATCTCATCACCTTGTTGGGTAACTGAAATCTTCCAACTCATTTCACATGAATGAAAGTATTTCCCTTTAATCAGACGGTAAATTGTAAAACCGCAATATGTAAATAAATTAAATTTTTACTTTGTTTTATGTAAATAGTTAAAAGGTAACATTCTTCATGTTAATAATAATAATATCTCATTTTTTGGAGTTTTCCCTCTAAAACAGCCATAAGAGGTTTGCAATTTCTTAGCCAATAGCCAACATTATTATAACTGTTAAAATTCGTTTGAGTTTTGTTTTTGTTGCACATTATTTAGCTATGCTTAGTAGACAACTGGTTTTTAAAACCCTAATCAGATCTAAGAAACAAAATCCATACTAATATCAGTATTCAACAATATCTTCAAACTTGAACCGAGTAAAAAAGGATTACCCTTTACCCTCATTAAGCTAACTACTGTAAAGCATTCTCTCACTCTTATTGAAAATCTGACTGAACAGAAAGCGCCGAAACACTACCCTGTTTCTTTAGAGAGCCATTGTCGTAATCATTAGCAAAAAAATCTGACGGTAAGGATTCATCGCTGCCACCCCATGAAGACGGAGCATACATCAATACGCTAGCAAATGACGATCTTAACGATGGAGTTATTTCTTCCATTGACGCTAAAGGTGCAGCCTTAGACCTTGGTCCGCAGCCGTGATTGGCAAAGTGTCTCGGCTTGTAATGAGACGATGGCGAGGAATGCTGCTGGGGTACGTGACCATGCACCGACGAGGTCCTTCGTAGATCTCCAATGTATCCCCATTCCATACCTGGAACTCGGCCACTTTTGAACGCGTTTCGAATATCTTGCGGCTCTTCAAACTCCAATCGC
>JAAXOA010004293.1:0-10450 GCA_036561885.1 Salina celebensis
GGTTGATGATGTTGATATGACAGATGCCTGTCTGAATTCTAAATTCGTACTAGAACGCAAGCAAAACCGTAAATAGTGTTAGAACAGCATTTTTTCTGGTTTTTTTCCCGGTATGTTGTCGGATGCTCGATGGAGATAAATATCAAAATCTTTCTACCACTTAGCCTTATCTAACTCATCGCTGAATCTGTGATGGTGGTAGGTATGAATGAATGTTAAGCAGGTACATGTACTTTTCACAAACGATGAGTCCCCAGTGCCCTTTTCTAACATGCTAGACTTTTTTTCATTGCCGTCTTTATGTCTGCCTCTTTGCCATTCGTCATAGTCATGCAGATTTGTACTCATTGCTTCAAGGCAGGTATATGGGCAAGTTATGCAGTCATCTTTCAACAGTCAAAATTGCATGCAGTTTACGATTTCCAGCAGACATTTCCCGTGATCATAATGTACTCATATGCCACTGTCATGACACTTTTACGTGGTATGCTGTAGCGCTCAAGTGAAATATTCAAAGTGAAAGATTTTATGGGAAATGAATCAGAGTTGTCGTGGCCACGAAGAGCTTTGATTTTTTAACATAAAAAAGAGAATAAAATGTTGCTAAGCAGTGCATATCAGTATAAAAAAAACTGGACCTAATAATCACAGTCACAGAAAGAATGGAATCTCGTGACATGAATATTGTTCGTTGTCATAACGCTTGAATGGTATTCTTGTTCAATGCGGTTTTCCTTTCAATGCTACAGGCAAAGTGGTTTATCATAAGGCTTTTGATGTCCTATTGTAATCACCTTTTGCGAACAATTTCAGTAATCCGTTTTGATTACAGATTTACTTCTGCTTTACCGGCTCCAAGCATTGTTGGCTACTACAGCATATTAACGCTCCGATAGCTTTACCGGTTGTTCTTTACGTAAGCATTCTTTGCACGACTTCCCTAAATGGAAAGAAAGCTCACGGTACTGTAATGCACTCTTGGGGATAACTCCATAAAAACATATCGTGCAAGCAGTTAATTTTCACCACTCTCCTGCTCAATTTGTAAAGACATAACTATGCGAAGAGAAAAAAAGATCAAGAAATCTTTTCAAGGTTAGTTGTGAAATAAAGATACGATAGCTTGAAATGGTTACGCACAAGTATAAATGGTTTTGCGAGAACGACAAATCATCGTTGGTTTGTTCATAAATAATATTTGAAAATGTTATTCGTAATCCCCTAAAGACACCGACCTTCGCATATTGCACGGCTTTGGCTATCCATATATCACATAACAGATTGAATTCAATCTTTACTTTAAATTGTTTACATCATGATTGTGCTGTATCTTGTTGTATTATCCATGAACACTATTTTCAGCAGGCATGACTTGTTTTTCCCTCCAATTCTCCCCAACTTTCTTCACGAGCGGTCATTAAAAATGCATTTTTATCACTTTCAAGTGTTTTTGTGTGAGAGCAGTACGTTTTTTAAAAAGTCGTGGGTGTCGTCCGACCGACTGACCGATTGATTCATATAAAATTTGGCCAGTTCGGTTAAAAACAAAAGTAATCTAGTCATGAATTTGTAATAATACAGCACTAAACATTTCAAAAGTGTAAGTGATTAAACTCCTTTGCGTATGTATGTAACACAGAGTTGAGTAATCTCCATTACACAAGGCCCACCCTGGGTGTGTAAAAAATAAGTCATTCTAGAGGATCACAAAATTATATTAAATTATGGTCATGCACGATCATTATCATACTCAATTACTGTGGTAAGGAAGGCACGACGACGTGCCGAATACATGATAACAATGAATTGATGGTGAGAACGATTTTTTGAAGCAATTGTGTTTTGGCCAGCAATTCTATTCTTCTCTGGAGCCTGGAAAGCTGTGTTAACCTTATAATTTTTATGACACACCCATTCAGTTTTAAAATCACTGCATTCATTTCCACTTTATCTAGGATTATACATCATTACACATGTCATTAAATAGAACGCTTGCTACTCTGGATAATAAAGTAATGATAATGATACCGTCGAAAGTGAAATGATACTATTATAGAATTTCCGCCTTTCACTAAGGTAGCTGATATCATACCAGTGCAGCTACAACTCTGAAAACAAAAGTTTTCATTCTAATTCTCATTCATTCGTTGTGTTGCTACGATCTGTTCTTAGTTTCAATATATTCCAGCGTAACAGAGTTTGCTGCACCTTTATAACTTACGGCGAGTGCGGATCGGTTCCTATGCCAAACTTTTCCATAGACAGATACGTGTGCGTATAATGTTACAACCTAAGGATAGTTTTTCTCTTTTGAAAAAAAAATTACCAGATCACCGCTGGAAAAGTCTTTTGTGAAAATGTGAACTTCAAAAGTCTCGCCTAATGATGAATGACTTTTCAGCAACTTTCAGAAGTGTACTGCATGGATACTTCTGTCAACAAGCGAAAATTTCGTCGACGTTTTGGCAAATCGCTGCGGCTTTAATGAATGTCGTGTTTCAACATAATATCTACATTTAATACGTAACTCTTGGCATTCAGCAGGCCGGCCAATGTTGGTTGCCTTGGCTGAAATGTGGGATATAGTTTCATCCGTTTCATCAGGAAGTAGTTATATAACAAAACAAAATTTACACCCGGATTTCAAAATTATTACTTACTGTAGTATGTAATGTTTGAAGGTTGTTTAGTCTCATATTACCCCGATACTGGATATAATGCAGGAATGAGTGAACGAGATAGAGGTAACAAAATAGTTCTACTGATAGCCATTACTTGTTCATTGAAATTTTCTTTTTTGTATTGTCTCAACAATTAATGGGGAAAGCGACATTAAGAAGATAAGATAACTTAATCATACCGACGATCAACTTTCAGTCCCCTTCCCTCCATCTGCCTGGAATTCTTTCTTAAAATCCAACAGCCTTAAATCAGTTACTATTTCACTATCTAAATTAGTATGTGTACAGGTACACATCATATCTATCTTGGGATTTCCTTCGTCGGTATGTACACAAGATAAAAACTGCTCCAAACAATTCTTAAGGCCAAGTCAAAAGAAATGTACACTCCAGCTCTATCATGAATGCCGGTTTTTTCATATGGGTTCGTGGGTTTGGCTATAGGATTACAACATTTTCATGTAAATAAATTGTTTCTTGAAGCCGTCCTGATAAGATACAGTTTTTAAACAGTCTAATTATAGGACATTTAATTCAAATGTGGACCTTGAATTTCTTTACCATGACCAATATAAACCAAAATAGCCAAACGTTGTGTTTACTACTACACATTCTGGAGAACATTCGGTTCATGTTCATACAGCAAGCTCATTAGGGGCTGACGGAGAGCAAATGAAGAACGGTTTTTTGGGTTTGGCTCTCCTAATAAATCATATTGTAAATTGTAATTATCAGTCGGTCGGGAGGTCTTTTACCTTTCATTTTTATGCATTTATTAAGCTGCCAACGTGAAGAAGCATTTTTTCCTACATCTTGTAGTGATTAATATGAAAAACCCTTTCGTTCTGCTTTCTTTAGTACATATTACAGTTGCCGTGAATCTTACCAAAATTTTCCCATCAAGAGCATTAAGTAGGCTGGTGATAGTGATGACATCTCACTTGTAAAGATGTAATAAAAACCTTTTTTGATGTAAAATCCACTAATGTAAGTTTCCGAACACCGTATTTGGGAACTTTGGCAATAAGAACCAACCTGTTTTGGTAGCAGTGATTGATTTGGTCACGTGTGAGTAATTATACAAGGCTTAATTTACAAGACTATAAAGAACAGCTTCACAACTGTTTCGGGCTGCGAAATGTCCTACAGCTCAAGGTCTGAACATAATTTGAAAATGACTTGAAGGGAAGTAAATTTACGTTTCTACCTTTATAGTTTTGTAAACCTGTACATTAATGAGAATAAGCCATTTCACAGGTGTAGTTTAGAAAAGCTATAGGATCAAATGATTAAGATCTTTAAAACCCAGAGAGGAAGTTAAGTCTTTTGACACAAAGCACATAGTATACGGAAACGAGTTAACAATTTCAGGCAGAAGGAACAAAATATAGCTATAAGAATTTCAGGTAAATCGTTTACACGCAATACACAATCAGTACCTATAATTGCTTGGTTATAGTAACAAGAAGGATACAAAGCCCTCCCGGACTTTCCTGTGCAAATTTTGCTATGTGTGTTTAGCATATTGCCATCGTAAAACGTGTGGCAGCCGGTACAACCTAGTCTTCAGGAAACAAACTACAATATGTAATTTTAAAAACCTTGATTAGCATAAAAAGGACAGTTTGACTTTTGGACTCTAGTGCAATTATCAATCGCTATAATTATCGTGCAACATTTGGCTTGTAAAGCCCGTTTCTTCCTCAAGCCAAGTCGTGAACTGCTGCAAAAACAATGTTCATATTGCACCATTATGAAGTTATTATGTTTTCCGGCTGTATAGGAACGTGAATGCAGTGCAGTTAATTCATTCTGTCTTTTCAATAGTTCAATAGCTACATGAAATACACGTTGGCACACGAGTTAAGAACGCATACCTAGCAAACTACTCCATGATCATTTCGTTGGGGATTGGAGACAGTTTCTTTCATGAAACGTACATTACATTAATAGCATGTGTCTTTACAGCATAAATGAAGCTAACGTAGAAACTTTCACCGTGGTCTACTGACACACAGTTTGTATGCATAATTTTTTGTTCTCGCCAATGCAAGACAAGCAAAGGACGCAGTCATTGTAGCTTTCACGAGTGTCCCAGTTGTGGCTCGCAAAATATGTTGGAGAAGACTGAATGCGTAAAATGGTAAAGAGGAAACGAGTAAGTGCAGTACAACACGGTAAACAACAAAAAATACTCCGGTATGAATGAAATACCTCAGTATAAAGTTAAACATTTGTAGACTTGGCACGAGGGAATGGCGGAAGAGACATTGTTGTACACATGTAAATAAATGGGGCTGAAAGTTGTTCTAATTTTTATAGCATGCTGTTCTGTTCTGCGTGTCTTTTTCCATTTACTTTGTTGCAAATTCTCCCTTCTGATGTTCTGGTTGATGTAAGCCCAGTAGAGCTCTGTGTGTTCAAGGTACAGTCAGTCTATGCGTCGATTTAGCCAGTGTCAAGTGAGTTTACAACTGCAAAACTTATTTGGCTCATTTCTAGTCAGGTATTTTCACCAAGGAAAATGCTCATTCAGAACAATGCGGAATTGGCAGAGNAGTTTACAACTGCAAAACTTATTTGGCTCATTTCTAGTCAGGTATTTTCACCAAGGAAAATGCTCATTCAGAACAATGCGGAATTGGCAGAGTTGGTGCATTGCATAAAAAATGTTGAAAGAGGCGACATTTTCCGAGAAAATCATCTTATAAACTGAGTTTACAAGTCGTTGACTCTTGCTATTCAACAATTCTTATTCAAACAGGGAAATATTCTGATTACTCACGTCCACGTAAATAATCAGGCACCTTCCAAGTAATCGTCTATGTACACAAGAACAATTTTCAAAAATTGTTGAGGTTATAACCAGAGTAAATAAGATGAACTGAGTGAACTCATTATTAAATATTTTATACATAGAACCAACTCTATAACAATCGTTTTTTCAATAGAGGAAACAACAATAAAAGAGGGAAGTCCAGGTACCTAGCCTCAGGCACGTCGCCACTTCTTGGACGTTTTTTTCTCTTCGCGTCTTTCAAGAATGTTCAAACTCAAAGATGTATTTTTATACTTCCCTTTATATTATGTAATGCATGCTACTTATACACTTCATTTCGCAAACTTGACTAGAAGTGAACAAGACAGGAAAGAGTTTTTGCATACATTGCAGGATTCATCTTCAATGAAAGTGATGGCTACGTGGAACATCAAGGCAAAAAAAAAAATCGGGACATGGAGAAAACGTCGGGCAGTTTTTCCAACAAATCATGACTCTTATTTTTTTATTCAGCTTTTTATGAGATCAAGAAGAAATCTTTCTTCTTTTCAGAGCAAGCACTGAGAAAAAAAATCAAAGAAAAGGTAAAATGAAAAGTCAATGTTTTGATAGTCGATATTAGGAGAAATATACCCCAGAAAAAAGTTTAATGTATTAATGTGCTCAAAAGAAAATGTTGAGCTGTTATAGCAAGATGAAAAGTCATTGTGATCTGACACACACACCAAAGAATTGAATACACATAGATATCACTGTTCATTTCGATAGGATAGAGGAGTAAATAGAAGAAAACGAGCTGATGTGAAAGTATTAGAGTAACTAAGTATAGGTTATTTTCTCAGAAGAAAAGTGTAATAGGGAAAGTTGGTAGGAGTGAAAGTGGCGATGATGATCGTGCTGATGGGATGCTGGTGTGGTTGCTTTTACGGGCTGGTTTTGGTCGGTTTGCTAAACGGGACTTGGGTAGAATTAGTAATGAGCCATTGAGATCAGAAAATCTTTTCCAATCACATAGACAAAGAAATGTGTGTTTTTTTGCTTGGATGGAGATTATAGTCTATGCTCACGTTAAGATGAACTGATGCACGAAAAGTTATATTTCTGAGTGTTTCGCTAGACGATGAACACACTCAGATGTTCACTTTCATTTATTTCTCAGGCGAACATTGCATTATCTTGAAAACCCGGAAACGACATGCATAAATACAACTGAAGAATTGTTGATGATCGTCAATGGGGCTTCAGTATAACTTTTTTTTTATTACAAGGTTGCTACTTGGTACTTTGTTCCATGCTGACATATCAAAAGAGAAAAGAGAGGAAAAAATGTAAAGGAAGTCGTGAGAAATCGTTGGCTAGTGGAAATAGAAAAGACAAGAGTCAAACCAACATTGCTCCATTTATGCCAGATATGGTTGCATGTTCAAGATACATAAACAGTTTTGATAAAACTCTTCTCAAATAGTTCTCAGAATCAATGACTAACCAAGAGGAATAACTGCGGTTGAGAGTTAGACAAAAGAGTGCAGAACAGATTCAGACTGCGACTTATGCTGGTGGAGAAAAACATGCCGATTTTTCAGTAGTCAGAAACGTTTTTTTGTCGAGTAACGCATTCTTTTGAAGATGGATAGACAGACGTTGCTAAATTGTAGAAAAGGAATCAATCAACTTTTTAATCATAAGTCAGTTGGAGCTCTTTTGAGACGGCAATAGATCACTCGTTTTCTCTTTTCAGCTATCAGAACGGAAGTAAAATATAGACATGACAAGACATGGTTCGGTTCAGTGCATTTTCATTAATATAATGCGTATAGACTCAAAGCTTGAACATAATGTGTTGTTCTTTTATGCTTACTTTTCTTCCCCATCTTCTAATTCTGTGAACTTTTTTTACCGGTTGTAGCAATCTTCATGTCATTTTTTCACAGTACCGCGAGCACGAGAATAGAAGTAAAAAAACGTGATTGATTCTTGACACGAAATAAATCTAAAAAACTGAGAGAGAGAGAACGCCAGCCAACTTCTTGTGTGGAAAACAAGCTGTTTGGATTTTTTTTTTCAATTTAGGATTCCGAGAGGTACAGCTTTCTATTTCACTTTCCATTAAGGGTTTACACATGAAAGATGCATTTAAATCCGGGGAACAGTGCGTTACCATGGATATACTAAAACATTCATTTTCTCCTACAAAGCTATTTATCGTATATGTAAAAGTAGCGCATAGGTCGGCACCATTTACGTGTCTGTTCCATGCATGATGAAGATGTGATGTGGGCCCATTATGACATTATCTAAACACGAGGGTCACCCACCAGGATTCGTACAAACATAGCCATTAATGGTTTCCATTTAGTTTAACGAACCTAGTCTCAGTCAACCAGCCATGGAAAGCGTTAGCGATCTTGGCAAACTACTTCCGGAGCTTGTCGTTCTCCTCCTGCCGCTGGAGTTCTTTAGCTAGATCGACGTCACGCTCTTTGATGATTTTCTGGAGGTTCCTCCATGTTTATTCGAGAGCCTCCATCGTGAACCAAGTGGGGCACTCCATGTTGAAGGATTTTATTTGCTTGTCCAGAGCGCCTAGGGGCTGGAAGTCGAATTCCGCTAAGGACAGAGACGCCTGGAACTGCGGGTGCGCCTCGCGGAGTGTTCTAAACACACAAATATTTACAAAATTAAACACTTTAAATTCCAAATGACAAAGCTAATCACACGTGTTCCCTTCCATACCTTATCTCCTCGATGGAGTTGATTTGATCCTAACGGGATCAGTGAGGTCCTCCTCCGAACCAGCTGTTAAAAGCAATAGCCTTTTTAGCAAGGGTCAAGTACAACTCTTCAATCTGCCTGAACTGCTCCTGCATGTGAAGGAGCCTCGTCTTCCTCGCATTACTAGCGTTCAGCAGATCCTTTCACCACTGTAGCACGTCATTGAACCGCTTGTCGATCCCAGCCCTCTAAACATGGTTAGACTCGATCAACTGATCCTTAAGGTTCCGGATGTTCGCAATTCCCTCGCTCTCGAACGCGTTCAATCCACGCGCGCCTGTCGCTGCCAAAATTCACCAAAACAAACAACATTTAATTAATCTTTGCGAACCCAAAATAATAACAAATATATCCAGGGTCAGGGTCTGTCCTCACCTTCTTGTCGACTTTTTCCTCCTTTTTGTAACGTAATCCTTTCTTGTGGTACATCATGGAACGCCCAAACCGATCAAACCAGGCCTCCAAGTTGGACTACTCCTTCCCAAACGTGAAACCAAAACGTTAGCCACTCTACTTGAACAGGGAAAAATTATAATTAGTTGGTTACCAAATCTAGATAACGTGTACAGGTTGACTTACATGGCTGAAAAAACACTGGCTTCCACGAGACTTAGAAAACCACTTCGAACTGTAGACTACCAATTGATACATACATCGACAAGCGCCGGCACCCCCCCCCCGCACATCAATGATCCACCTATATTTTTTTTAAACTATTTTAAACACAACACAAGCATTCATATTTCAAAGTTTGTTTCATAATGTGTTAACTAGTGGTGGTCTAAATGGAACATCTAGTTAACCGGACGTGTTCCTGGCCGCCGTTTCCTCCGGCTTGATTTGTGTAGGGTTTAGCAAAATGCTTAACGACGACCACCCCCCCTTCCCTACACATAGGGATAATCAAAACCATCGCAGGGTAACCTGAGAATTTAGAAGCAAAATGGGAACGGAAACAATTTTAAATTGAAGCTAAAAATTTTGAAGGAGGAAACGAATAATGGCAAAACACTTCGAACAGGCCAAGCAGGCCGTTCGAGGCGAAACAAAATGAATTTTTAAAAAAGAAATAACGAAAAATGCAAGAAGTCAATTTAGAAAATAATGAGTAAGGGAACGAATATGGGCATGAATGCTCCGAACAGGCCAGACAGGCCGTTCTAATTTAGAATAAAAAGAACAGACCATTCTAACTTATAATAAAACCTAACAGACTGTTCTCAGTTATAAGAAAAAAGAACAGGCCAAACAGGCCGTTCTAATTTAGAATAAAAAAGAACAGACCAATCTAACTTATAATAAAACCTAACATACTGTTCTCAGTTATAATAAAAAAGAACAGGCCACACAGGCCGTTCTAATTTAGAATAAAAAAGAACAGGCCATACAGGCCGTTCTAATTTAGAATAAAAAAGAACAGACCATTCTAACTTATAACAAATAAAAGATCAGATAAATATAAGAAAATATAAGAAAGACGCTAAATATATTATACATAAAACTATGATATGATAAGAAATTATATTATCAAGAAAATTATATTATTTAGGAGGGGGGTCATGGCGGTGGGTTTGTCCATCTATGTAAGCATGGGTCACATTGAAGTCGTGTCAAATGTCTGGGATCCCTTTTCATATTGGAGGCTTGTGCATGTATGTACATTCTAATAGTGACCCCGTTTGAACTTCATACATTTTCATGCATGCAGGACAGACATACACCACCCAAATTTTCAATGCGTTAGCATAAAAACAAGAAAAAATTTCATGAACCTTTTGGCTTCATATTTACTTAAAAAATGAATAAAAACTTGAAAACTTTATCTATCTTTTGATCGCCGTTCCTTTCCCTACGTTATGCCACCTCTCATGACTTCCACAGTTTATTAATATTGGAGTTATTTTGCCTTTTGTGAAGCCTTTTTTCGCACTGGATTGTTACAAAAGGCAAAATAACTCCAGTATTTTAATATTAACTAAAGCGATAATTGAACTCGTAGCTTACCTTATTAACTGGTGTCGATGTATAGACGAAAAATCCGCAAAATATCGTTAACTAGTTAGTAAAAACCTAAAAATCAGTAGCCAATTCTGATGTCAGAGCGCGGTTACCGATACTTTAAAGGGAGATTTTGTATTGTTGTCATGATCGAAATTTTTTCATGTGCATTTTTTCAAAAATCCCTGGCTCAAATCATTGGTCTCTTGTCCCCTCTTAA
>JAAXOA010004294.1:0-10449 GCA_036561885.1 Salina celebensis
TCATGCAGATCTGCAATTGCGTAGGGCGTAGTCGATGGAAGTTGCAATTAAATCTAATATCTCTCAGGGGGAGTTTGTCTGGCGGCTATGTGAACAAAAATGTTTGTCCAGCAAGTTCTAATTTTTTATTAAAGACGATTATTTTTCCTTGTCGTATCATCACAAATCATCAACAATGATGACAGTGCAGCAATTAGAGATGCAACATTTTAACTGCGATGATTTGCCGAATCGCTGGTGTTTGAAGACTTTACCTGTTCGGTGTTCAGTGAAATTGCGTCATCGCAATCAGGAACTGAACACTTGCTGCCCATTTTGCCAATCTTTGATCTTTAAATACTCTTTACTCCACAGGACATTAATGACAACTTTGCCGGAGGACATCTTTAATGGTTTTAACACGCATGTGTGTTTGTTTTAATTCTTCATGAAATGTTTACGAATGTTGAATGTTAACTATTTACCTGCTACGAGAACGAATTAATTGCAATGACAAAAGGGCAAATAACAAATCTCACGTTCATAAAATCGCTCTGACAGATTAAATGTATCGAAGGGATTAAAATCTCAATAATGCCAAGCCAAAATTGAAGTCATCTGAATTAGGAGATAACTTCACGCCAAAAGCTACGGTATTGGACTTTTTGCTTAATGCGCCAACCTTGAAATATTCATTAGATAATATCCTAACGTGATAGCAGCTTGCGCCTTGAATGTTTCAAGATCATTCTAACGAACCAACCCGGGCTAAACAAGCCTTTATGATGACTAATTGTGTAACTATTTGTCCTGCTAGATGGAACACAAACCTATTAGTGTTCACAGAAGTGAGATTTAAGTACTATGGGAAAAATACTGCTGTCGTCAGACAACAATTTATAAATGGCTTCAAAGTCATTTAGAAATTACTTTTGAACTTTACAAATGGCGTGAACCTAGACTGCACATGGAACACCATAGACATTTGCAGGAAATTTTCTGTGCAAAAACCAAACATAATATTATCGGATTACAGAAAAGACGTAATAACATATCGATACTTATATTGTTGAATCAAGCCTACCTAATTTTGTAAAACTAACAATAAGTCTTGTTCCACGATTCCACGGCTCTGCATATGCAACATGAGCTATCATATTAAAGCAATTTCATCGTAACCCTAATAGTATTTTAGGGATGTAATATGTAAACAACTCACACCACGATACACTCGCAATTATAAATTACAGGTGACAGCCCATACTGGATTCAGTTACTTGTCATTTGCAAAGAGGCTCGGATTTTACTCAGAAATTATGACAGAAAAGTCCTCCAACTTGTGCAGATTGTGTTTTTGTCATCTTTTCGTCAAACTGTACTGGAGGAAAGGAACTTTTGACAAAGTAGTTCATAAGTAGAGATGTACATATTGCTTTAAGAATGTTGGGATACCAACTCCGTGTTTGCAAAAGTTATTTAGGGAAGTTTCTGCTCCTACTCGTTTGCTAAGTTGTCTAGAAAGAAAGGAAAAGAGAAAATTGTTAGCAAAAAGCGAGAACTTTTCGCCTTGTAAAATTTCTACCGGTAGAGTGATCAAAGCAACAAAAAAATGCTTGTTTTCTTTAGAAACCAGAAAGAGTATTGCAAAACACCAGCTTCAGTTCTGAGTGTTATTGACTCTGTGTACTTTCACGGAGAAGTATGTTGTGCCTCCAACGAAGGTTTTATGAGATGATACGTAGTAGTAATACCATCAACCAGTCAGAGTCAGATAGTGCATGTTCAACGCACGGATGTACCTAAGGTACTTGGATAAAATGTATATTCGTTTTGAATGTATTCACTTAGCACTGGAGACAATGCTTGTAGACAAATGGAGAGAGCTCCACCTCCATCTCAGCATCAAGTTCGGTTGCGTTTGCTTCTATCTTTCTCTTTCCATCTGCATTTCTCGCACTCTTTCTCTTTCCTCGTTCGCGTTCGGTATGGACCGCTTCATTTGCTAGTATTAGGGTACACTTTATGTTCGAAATGACATGAGGCCAAAAAACTCTCTCCATAGTGGGAAGTTTTTACAACATGTTAAGTAGATGAGAGAAGAATCCGGGAGTTTACGAGTCTTCCATCCCCGTCGAATGGAAAGATTCATTGATCAAACTCTCTCTCGCTTTCTCGGGTTCACCAATGAATATACAATGTATTTGGAAGTGTGTGTGGGTTGTGTTGCTTGTGTTTTGGTAGCAGTAGCAGTGTATATTATGATAGTATTACATAACCGAATATGTTAGTATTTTATCGCATAAAAAGCTTAGTCGGTGTTGGCTGAATAGTGGGAAATGAAAAGGTTACACCTGTATGTTATTTCACTAGCAGCCCTGGTTCATTTACAATGTAGTCATAGTAAAAGCAACGCAGAAAAAAGTTAAAGTTTTTTAGGTGGAGGTATGTTTTCCATGCACATTCCAGGCTTTCAGCTGGAGGTATTGGTACTATTTTTATTGGTATATTGTCTTTGTTAAATAACAATAAAGTAATAAATTTGATTATCTTTTTGGACGAAAAGTATTAGTCATTCGTAGATGTTTGGTCTGGCACCGCTAGTCACACTATAAGCGATGGGTAGTAAAAAACTAACATTTATCATTAGTGTTACAGTCCTCCTACAAAACAGTTGTGCTGTAGGTGGTGGTTGTTTGGTGTCTCATAAATAGGTCTTGTATACTCATGCTATATATTATTAGTATGCGTTGTGTTTTATTTGTCTAGTGGCACTTGGTCTAAATACTCGGATACACAGACATAATTTCGATGGAATAATTTACTGTTGTACGTGAACCATAGTTGGAAGCGAATGGTTAAGGTTCACATACACAATTTTGTTGTGTTCATACCTGCAGTGATCGCATATCAAAATATGTTTTTTTCGTATACGCTGCTGGCAACTATCATTGTTATTATGTAGACCTGTGCTGTCAGTTGAGTGGAGACGAACCATAACGTGCTGTAATAAAAAATCACATTGACACAAATCATACAAGAATTTTCTAATCGCCGAAAACTTTCATAGACACGTTTATCAAATTTTCAAAACGCTGAAGAAAGCAGCACTGAATCTAATTCAAGATTAATGTAGCAGAAAAGTGTGATTGTTTATAGTGTGTCATCCATTGTTTTGTGATAATTTAGAGAAATGTAGACTGTTTTAATCGTCACTTTACAGTGTGTACTAATAACGTGTTTCCATCTAGTTGTTGTGAATATGGATAGTGAATAAGGATTTTGTTACGTTTGCAAAATATTACTTTGATTTGCAACAATAGGAACAGACTTAAACCGTCGCTAACAGAAAACTCAATGAGTTTTATAAAATCAGTACTCTTCAATCTTAATATATTTTATAATCAACTGCAAAAATTGAATCAGAAGGCTTACATATTGCTTTCAAAACATTAACCGGTTGCAGAAAGAGTCCTTTCAAAACTTGTTGTGTGCCATAATGACCACAAACTATTTCAATACAAAACCATATTCCATGTACGTTACACGCAGTGAATTCGTTGCTCTTTCCAAGGCCATGGCCAAACTTTTGTAATCTAAAACAATAGCAGAATTATAATAAGTGATGTTTGTGGGCATAATTAATAGTTGTTTTCATTAATCATTGTTTTTATTTGTGTTACAGTGATGAAGAAACGTAAAATGCTTTAAACCCCAAAAGCACCAATAGTAACTCCTATTATAAGTGTCCTCGTCGTCTTTGTTTTTGTTGTGGATTCGCCATAATTGTGCATTGCAACGAAACATGAATGACGAAGAGGCTTCCGGTGGTTGTGAAGACGATCAGGGTGGAGGTGCCGTGTTAATTCGTATACACGTTCCTGACCTCAACATTCATAAGTGCCTCCAGTTTTACAAACATGATCTCGTTTGGGATGTGAAACAACAGTGTTTGGCCGCACTCCCGAAGGTAAGCAGTTTAATTTCATAGAATTGCCGTGGATGATTTTGCTATACATTTCTTGTCGCAGATCTCATTTACTGACATTGTAAACTTTACACAAATTTTTTGACATATTCTTATGAATGAGCTTAACACAGACTCTACGGTTGCCGACTGGTTGCCTATGAAAAGTTTTTTTTGGCAAGTAAGGAATGACATGCACCTGTTCTAAAACATTTGAGTATTTTAGAAATGCATTTGAGTATGCATGAAAGATAGATTTCAAGCGTCATATTTCATTCATAAGAAATAGGTTTAGTTCTAAAAATAGTTTTAGTACCACCAGATCCATTATCAAAGCAAGTTTTGTCGTTAGTAATCCGACCATGAAACTAGATGACCAGATCTCCCATAATGAATTTAACACGAAATTGATCCATTTGAGGCTATGGACAATATATGATAATGCTCCAGGACAAAACAATTTAATAGAAATTAATGTAATTATGTTACAATTTGGATTTGACTGATCACATGAGTAGGTCTTTCACTCAGATTTTTTTAGCAGTTTTCTTTGGACAAAGAAATATGTTAGTATGAGAACCAACGATCACGACGTTTAATTCTGTAGCTATTTAGAACATATAAAAGTAATCTTCTTATCTGACTAGCGCTGCTGTGCATTATTTTTACGTTCGTCATGGCACATGATAATGTTATATGTAGTACTGTAGTGTCATGGTAGCCTTGCCATGCTCAACGCAAGGACTAGTGACAACAATTTAGGTTACACAAAGGAATATACCTGACTGTAGTGATTAGTCATGGGAGGATTAAGTCAGTAATGTTTAAACTAGTGACAATCCTACAACTCATTTGAATATTTTACTGGCATCGATTGATCTTTTGGTTCGATTTTGTCTAAGAGAAGAAACTAATATCTACAATTGTGATGACAAATTACTGCTCAAAGCGACCGCTTATAATACTAATTCGTTCTTTGTTTTCAACGTGAGGAATAAAGCCATTTTATAAAATAGCTTTGAAAAATGTTAAATCAATTACCTTAAAGTTTATACATACGGGCGTGACAAGGGTTTCAAGCTTAAAAATGTACTTAGACGCGAAGGCCTGTGTGAATTATCCCAGCAGTCGGCACCCGTTATAATAATCTGACAGATTCTAGAGGTTTTGAAATAATAGGTAACACAAAACCGACTCAACCGTGGAATGAATATACTAGAGTACGACTTGGAAAGATGATAGGAATGTACTCAAGTCCTTCTACTTAACCTTTTCTGTACAAATCTTCCAAGATACGTGTATTGCCCGCCATGGTATTTGCATATAGGTTCACGCCTTCACAGGTAACTATATCTTTGTTGATAAAGCAATTCGATATGGTTGTGACTTAATGGGCAGTTTTCGAGAATACTATGTATGGCTGGACTCTCCATTATAGCATGGTTTGAGGATGTAAGCAAATTTCCAACCCGTTAGACAAAAATAAGTCATAGTCATACTACAAAGGTAACCAAACGAGCCATTGGCATCTCATAACATTGATACAGAAACGGTCGACTATTAAATAGTAAAAGGCCTTTGTTGTTAATCTACTGCTCTACTGATTCTTTACGAACTTTAATCGATGCAATGGCTAGTTTTGCTTGCATAACGTGTTTTTTGCTTCGTTTCAGTCTCATCCGTTTACATTTGTACTGTCATGTGTGTTTCTTTCTACTGATGAAAATAACGGGTTTAAGAGCTCAATAAAATGAAAACATAGGTTTAAGCTATTAGTCTTTCCGGTGTTACATATGACAAGAGACAAGAGAAGCCTCGCAGGATAACTAACTACACATTCTCTGTTCAATAGCTGTTCTGCACGTCAATTTTCATGTAATGGCAAATACAAGCAATAAGTTTTCCGTTTCATGTCAGATGAACATAACAGTGAAAGAAAATGAAGAATAAACGACCCAGATCACCGTTTTTAGCAGTGAATATTTACTCGGAAACCACAAATATAAGTATTGCGCGTTATTAATCTTAAATGCTGATAGCCTATTCATACTAGAAAATCACTCAGCCTTACAAAAATCAGTGTAATTAATAAGTTCCTACGCATAAAACAAAAATTATTCCGGAAATGGTACGAAAATTTTGAGGAAACAAGTTTTAAAAATCATAAGAGAATTTGTATTTTCACTAGTTTAATGATCCCTCAGTATTTTGTAGGGCCACCATTAGCTTCTATGACTGCCATGCAGCGTCTCTTCATTGAGTCCACTAAGGGTCCGGTGTCCATCTCCGTTAAGTTGTTCCAAACTTCCGTGACCCTATTGTTTAAAAGCTGGAATGCTGCTTGAAGGACTTTCCCTCAACTTTCTCTTCAAAATCCCCCACAGATGTTCAATTGGGTTGAAGTCCGGCGACTGTGGTGGCCACTCATGTACTGTCATCTTGTGTTTCTGGCAGTACGCCCTCGCTTTCACCGAAGTATGTTTCGGGTCGTTGTCTTGCTGAAATATCCAGCGACGACCCAGACGAAGACGTTGCACCGACTGCTTTAAATTTTTGTCCAAAATGTCGGTGTAAACGTCCGCATTCATAATCCCGTCAATAAATTGGACAGTACCGACCCCTCCCGCAGCCATACACCCCCACACCATGACGCTTCCACCTCCGTGCTTTACAGTTGGTAAGGTGTTTTTAGTTTCCGGGGCTTTCCCTGGCTTTCTCCATACTTTCACTTTCCCGTCGGATCCAAAAAAAGTTAATTTTTGTTTCGTCGGTCCAAAGGATTCTTTTCCAGAAGTCGGCACCCTTGTTGACATGCTCCCGTGCGAAGTTTAATCGTTTCAAGCGATTCTTCTTATTGATGAGGGGCTTCTTCCGTGGGGTGCATGCTTTCAGGCCGGCCCGGCGGATGTAATTTTGGATTGTGCGGGCGGTAACTGTTTTCCCAAATGAGTTGGCAACCTCCTGGCGTAACTTTGGAGCACTTTTGAAGGGATCTGCTGTCAACGAGCTCACTACACTCCGTGCCTCCCGATCCGTTAACTTCCGCCTGGCTCCCCGCCCGGGCTTGTTTGCAACTCTGCCCTCTCGCTGATAACGTTGAACGATTTTGAAGGCTGTAGATCTCTTCAGGTTGAACAATTGTGCAAGTTTGGTGAAAGTGAGTCCATTTTCTTTCTCATTTTCCCAGGCTTTCACCACCCGATCCCGAAGGTCACTGGTTGTTTCCTTCCTGTTGGTCCTCATGGCGACAAAATTGGTTTCGTAGCCAGTATTCTTCAGCAGTGTGGATCGCTAGTTCCTCTGCTACACTACAACATAACAAAAACCGTAAAATATTGTTTTTAACGTATTATTAGGAGCCTTAACTTTCACTTCACTTACCTCATGTAATCACTATTTTCGTACCAATGTCGGAGAAAAAAAATTTGAATTAGTTTTACTTTACAGAAAGTTGAAAGAAACAATAAAATTTTAAGTTGGTAATGATGCTGGCTCTTCAGAGAACAAAATGGCACAGCTAGTAAACAAAATACACGCAAAAGGTCATAGCGCGCTAAGATTCCCGCGCGCGGAGGGCGCCGTTTATTCTTTATTTTCCTATAGTGTAGAATTGGGAGGTGGTATATGCGTCAAGAATGACTCATTTTCCAGACCCCACCAGATATCCGCATTTTCAACTACGTTTCCATTGATTTCAACAAGTCCATGTGTAGTTTGGCTGATTCAGACGCTCAGAATATCATGCATTGGGTTAAAAATCATTTGAGTTGGAGAATTACAAAAATAGTTGATGACTCAGAATGCTTTGGAGCACAATAGAACTATAATTGGCGACAGAACAGAACTACAAATCCATTGTCCAGCATTTAGGGACGAAAAGTTATACTAATGCAATGTCAAAGTTGCTCTTGAGGTCCGTTTTACAGTTCGCTGCCATGAATAAAAGCTTTTAAAAGCTATGAATAAGAATCAGGAAGCTTTAAACAATGTACAAAGTTTATCGCTGTTAAAGCGATTTCGAAAATACTGTGCTTGCGTAAATATCAATAAAACTATTAATTTTCTGCCTTTGAATGAGTTTTATGCCCTAAACGTAACGTTGACAACAGTTTACTACCCATGTCTCCATTCTACTAGTAATCCCCGTTCACGATGGCTTGACACTTCAAATACATAGCTAGGAATAGGAAAAATACACTATCTGAGTCTGAAGTCGAAACGGTCATACAATACCTCTTAACTTGGCGCATGTTTTTTTTACACATATGTGGTAAAATGTATCTCGCACGCAGATTGGTGTCAAAGTCACCCAAACGTAGAATATGAATAGTTTTGTGATATTTACGCAAGCACAGTCAACAGTACTTATATGTTATGAATCAAGTTCAGCTTCATAGTATTGAACAGCCACTGCTACCTATAGTTTGTGTTTGCAATGGATAAAAACTCCGAAACACTCATTCAATGTAACCTTCGGTAGCATTATGTACAGTTCAACCTCTCTATACCGTACTGCCCTATAACGGTCCATCGCTTTAACGGTCGGGTTGTGTGTCGCCAGGATTTGATATGCGCTTTTTCAATGCTAAACTTATTTCTATAACGTACTGCTCTATAACGGTCAAGCGCTATTACGGTCGCATAATTGGTCGCAAAACTTCCGTTTACGTATGCTTATACCGGTCATTTGTAAAAAATTGTAACAAATATGGACGTTTTCGATGATTTCAAGACGACATGTTCTTATGTGTATATTTTCATAACCAAAAACAAGAGCAAACTCATAGCATGTGTTAGAGGATATACAATTTATTAGTACTAATGGAACAACAAGTTGATGCTTTGTTTGTTTAAGTATTTAAGTTACAAGGCTTTCATAGGCACCAGCAGTGGTCTGTATATTATTTTGCTTGTACAGCATTTAATTAATCATGGACAATTGCATGTATTTAGAAATAATTAAAATACTTAATTACACGTTATCATGTGAAGAAGTTCGTACTGTTGCTTTTGGTACCTGAATGAATTACTAGTTAATACACACTTCAATTCTGCCAGAAGTGGCATTTTCCAATGGTCCACTCTCTATCCAAGAAGAACTACAGGCCTATCAGTACGGCGTTCTATAATGGTCTCGACTGTTATAGATACAGCAGTCCCGACCGTTATACGTATAACGTACCATTCCTAAAACGGTCTTTCAGCATGCCGCCGATCGATGACCGTTATAGAGAGGTTGGACTGTATTTAATTTTCCAACTTTGCTTCCATGTAGTTTCTTGTACAACTCATGCTCTTCATCGGCAGCCCTTTAGATGAAGTTATGTTGGCAGCCTTGAATTAATCAGGATTTGTAGTATGGTTCCATATGATTATGATGCATCATATTTACTTTTAAAAGATTGTGGTAATGAGGGATATCCGATTTTCTGTTTTAGATTTAGTAACAGAGCTTCGTGCAGCTAATAAGCAGTCAATCCATGTACTTGTAATATTATTGAACTGGTGGCTTTATTCTAGATATAGAGCCCTCGGACTTTGAACAGGCATTCCAGATCAAGAAAACGAGAACTCAAAAAAAAATTGACTTTAAAGAATTCGAAAGGATCTGTTTGAATACGTGGAGATGTTAATATTCGTCGTTGTACTCTTCAGTGTAATATGTAAGTACATTGAGGACCACCAATTATCAATAACTCATACAAAAATATGCAGTAACATTATGAAGGTTAATCGTGAAAATATTTGTTTTTAATTTAAACAGGCACGGGCGATTCCAGTCTCCCTATTAATACTACGCTGGAAACAAGTAAGACTCTTCTTGTTTTAATCTCAAGCTCAACTCGCCGTATTACTGGAGTATTACTGGATATAATTACAGTATTACTGGATATAAGACTTGTTTTATTCAATTCGATAAAAGACTTCTAGCCAGTACACACCCATAATTGACATAACAATAGGTGGTTTTCTATTGTCTCACTTCAACAACAAAAGCCACTCGAGTCAATGGACTTGAGTCACTTTTGTTGCGGAAGTGAGACAATAAAAAAATCAAGGCCACCTATTAGCTTATTGTTATGGAAATTATGGGTGAGCTTGAGTCGATTAGGTCCCAGCTTTACAACATTATATTGACACCTTTTATAAGGTAGCTACAGCTATCAATATTGAACCTTTTATTGTATTCCGCAATCAAGTACTGCCAGTAATTACAAACCCTGACGGTTTTTCTTGGACCAATCCTTTGATTTTGTAGTAAACGTTGGCCAACAACTTTGTACAAGCAATTAGATATGTTTTTTGAACATAATGCTACCACAAATGTTAGAATTGATCTTTTGGGCAAACTGTTTTTATGACAATTACCAGTGCTGATACAACGTGTATGGGGCCTTGTTTATACATTTTTACCCTAGACTTGGCCAGGACATCTTTTGGCACGTTCTAGAAACACATGCCATGATGCAATTCATCCTCTTGCATCTTATGCTCTGTGCTTGTTT
>JAAXOA010004295.1:0-10449 GCA_036561885.1 Salina celebensis
AGTGGAATCAGGTCGAGCTCCTGTGAGATCACATCGGTGTCAAAGCCATTCTTGAACCAAGAGTTCGACCAAACCAACCAACCAACCAAGCAGTCGGGCCTTACCTTAAGGGATCTTATTTTCATATTTATAGAAGGATAATTTTCTGATGTTGATTTTGGAAATTAATGTAATGTAATTTGAAATGGAAGTGTTTACAGAGATAATATTACATTTGAAGTTATCGATACTTAATAGACACAGGTAAAGCTAGTAGGATTCTCAACTTGCCCCTTACGACATACGTAAGATATGCTGCTGCTGTTCCAGTTGAGCATGAAGTCGACACTGAATTGAGTATTTCCGCTAGTAGCTAAACCGCTAGAAGAATTACATGTTTAATGTGTAAATATGGCGCTTCAAATAGTTTCAAACGGTAATAAAATAAAATGGAAATACCAACAAAATTCACTGTGCCATGAACTCCATGGTCACGTTGATCGTCATTTACAAGCACTAAAATGTGTCAATCGTTTCATAAATATTACCTGAGTCATGATGACAATGTGATTGGAAAGGGAGCCTTTTTAATTCAGCAATAAAAAAGGGACCCATCATGAAAGGTTTTGGAAAATATACAAGTAGACTTTCCTCCGCTAAAAAGGACTCTGATTATCAAACTCACACCATAAAAACCCTGGTAATTTTGTATTCATTGTACACAGTTGAAATCTTTATCGCATTTTCAACAGCCTGAGTGTCTCATCTTTTTTTTATAATAAATGCTGGTAACCATCCCTGTTAAAATCTTTTACGTATACACACATCTCTCCCTGTGTAAATAAATGAAAATGACAGCTGCATGATTTTGATTAAACCAATGGCATCCTTTGATGTTGACGGTGGTGCTTCTCAAACTCCAGGGATAGACATGACGCTTGATGGTGGCGGTGAATGGAATAAATTACTAGTCTAATATTTGCTGTCTATTTACTCCAAAACGACTATAATCATTCCTTCTAAAATCTCCGTGTCCGTTTATCCTACAAATAAATTGAGTACACAAACCAGATAATTTACATGCGTNTTGCTGTCTATTTACTCCAAAACGACTATAATCATTCCTTCTAAAATCTCCGTGTCCGTTTATCCTACAAATAAATTGAGTACACAAACCAGATAATTTACATGCGTGATAAACCAAAGTCATGATCATTAATGTGGACACCTTCTTCTTACTTTCCAGGACACAGCGGCGTCAATCAACTGGGTGGAGTGTTTGTCAGTGGAAGACCCTTGCCTGACTCAACACGACAGAAAATTGTTGAGCTAGCACACTCAGGAGCAAGACCATGCGACATTTCAAGAATTCTCCAAGTCTCCAATGGCTGCGTATCGAAAATCCTTGGACGGTGAGTGCTTTTCCGAGAAAGGAAAAAAACTACATCCACTACAACAGCTTTCTATGTGTGGGAAGCTGTTTTGGTGAAAATTTATTGTTTTTTAGTCTCTTGAGATTCATTTCGAAATGATTACCACTTTATATAGCATTTCGCTCTTTCCCTTCCACAAATTTGATTTATATCTTGATGAAATCTGAACTATTGTGGTTAAACATTTCCCAATAGACTTGTTTTCCCATTGTGAGCACATCTATTTCTCCCTATGAACTTGTATGACACGTTTTTAAATAAGGAAATATCTCTTAGGTTAAAAAATAGATGAAATATTAACAATATGTAATTGTGACTGAATTAATTTGGAGCCTTGAAATGTAGAGTATTCATTCCGAGTTTTTTCTTTCTGTTGCAGCTACTACGAAACAGGTTCCATACGACCAAGAGCTATTGGAGGAAGTAAACCACGTGTCGCAACGAGCAGTGTGGTTCATAAAATTGCTCAGTACAAACGAGAATGTCCATCGATTTTCGCATGGGAAATTCGTGATCGTCTCCTGTCCGAAGGGATTTGCACCAACGACAATATTCCTAGTGTAAGTATTTTGCAAGATGCATTTGAACATGTCACGGTGAACATTTTCATTATCATTTGCGTAACAGTCTTCCTTTGGCATCACTTTGAGAAAAGCCAGATCATTCATTATCATTACTCGTGAGTTCATTTCCTATTGTTATTTTATAAAGATGAGAGAAACTCTTTCCCCTTTTTGGTACAAAAGAGAAATGTGAACAGCTCCAGTTTCGCCGTCGCCTCGATTATTCAACATTATGTAAACTGGATGGAATGTGACTGTGCGTAGTAAATTGAACGATGATGATAATGATAGCAAAAAATATTATAAAGACCAAGAAACTAATGTAATTCAACAATAGAAACTGGAAACATGGACAATCCCGTGTTCAATATCCATTCACATGCTAGACTGCCACTATCAACACACAAACGTAGGCCTAGTTTTTCCCCAATTCCATTCCAGTTGAGTCGTCAAAGCCCTTTTTATTGTTGTCTGTGAGTAGTTGTAACTCTCCACAAGCTGGTTTGTATTTCCAGCAGAATCACCACCGACACCAATACTCACAACGAAATTGATAGTGCTGGTGCAGTATCAGTAAATAAAATATATACGTTTTTCCTCTTTATATTTTATTATTCGTCACGGAAGCAAAGTCTTGAGTATGGAAACCACCTCTCACTCCCTGTGACGGAATGAGTCCTTGAAAACGTCACCTCATCTTGTTTTGGGATGCTTTATATATGCAATAATAATCCATGTTACGGTCTAATTACTTGAAACAAGCTACTCAGGGTGAACTAGCACATAATTACAATTATAAAAAACACTCTTCCTTCAAGTGCTTTGTTAAAAGTCCTGAAAGCAGTTTTAGAGTTGTTTTTTTTTTCATACAAAAGACACATGAGTATTTTCTACTCATTATGGTCACATGAAATTGAAACGACGCATTTTAGTCGTTAATTTAATTGGACTTCGATAATAGCCGTATTCAATTTTCAACGTTATTCTTGTCATTATCATTATTTCTTTTCGTTTCTTTCCATGTTTTTATTTCAATGAACGACACCCCATAACCATAAAGCCAACAAGATACGCCAACAATACGATTCCCGTCAAATAAACTTTTTTTTTCTGTTTTATACAAACATCCAGTTTACTTTCACTGCATCTACTATTCTCGCGAACAATCAGAGAAGAGAAAAAAAAACCACAGCATAATCTCCCTTGAAATTTCATCTTGTTTCTTACACCAACATGGATAATATCCTCTTCAGTTTCTTTGCACGTTCCAATACTGCACTTTTCACTTGTCCTGTTGTACAACCTATTTTTTTTCACTATTGTATAACTTGAACAAGAAGTGCACCGCATCAGAATACGCAACGTTTGTAAACCTGGACAAACACATTTTGTAAATAGCTAAATGCAACCCCATCAAATTTGTATATCGTCCCTGCGAAAAAAAAATCCTTCTGTAGTTTTCTTGGACATGGTCATGAAGATTGTCCTATGTATGTACATTCATCTTTTACGCGTTTACTCGTTAAGATTATGGTTATACCAGGAATAAAATGTTGTCAGAACAATAACTAGATTGTACTACTTGCTTGCATGACGGCAAGCGTAGCCTTTTGATAACGGTAACTTGAAAAAAAGTGTATAATATGTACATGATATAAAACATGGATTTCGTTCGTTTTTTATATAAAAAAATATCTGTGTGAAGAGAGGAAAAAAACCAGAGAATAAGGCTGTGTAGCAACATTATAAACCCAGGCAGACAGGCACAATCTCTCTCTTGCATTATGGATCAAATCGCTCAAGTGTGAAATCGCAGAGTTGGGGAGCAACTACTTCGCATACATATTATACAAAATAGAAAACGGGCGAAAATAAAAATCCACACACGGACAAATCCAGATAGACACATTACAACAAAAGCACAATGTAAAAAAAATCTTTTTGCTTTTACTATAAAAATACTACATGCATTGTACATAAAACGATTGTGAGTCGAAAGAACAAGTTGAAGCTTATGGTTTTCATGGAAGAGAAAAAAAATCAGATGCATAGAAAAATAAGCTGGCTTGAAAGTTACATATTTTTACGAGATGGAAGCTCTGAAGGTATTGCATAAGGTGGTACGATTAATGTACGGCGCTGGCAATTTCATAATGGAAGGCACCCATGCAAACTACATGGAGAAAATCTTGACGGAGACTCGTTGGGGTTGTCATGAAGAATTATGTCAGGGATCCCAAGAAAGAGACAAATATTTGGAATGAAAGAAGCGCTTAAAGGTCTTAAAGCTTGACCGTTCTACAGCGGCATTTTCAGCCCGGAAGCGGATGTAAAGAGAGAATGGGTATTTCTTGCAATCAGTGTTTATATGAAGCGTGACCAATAACTGAATGGAACTCGTTGAAGTTGTATCAGTGAGGATTGACGGATTAAGCGATGTATATAATGGCCTTGAACAGATCCAATTTCTGTACTGAAATCGTTGAAAAAACGATAAAAACGGAAGGGACACGCGACAAAACTAATGCAATGTTGGCTAGCTCAAGGAAATAGTGGATGCGTGCAGAGTGCATGCGAAAAGAAGGGTGTTTCTGCGTAGATGAGTTTTTATTTGCTAAGACGATTATTGTGTACAGGAGAAAAAAAAAGTATTTTATGCAGCGCTATTGTAACTTCATTTCTGCTTAAATCTTTCAACATTAAGTAACAGAAAGTAAACTGCACCTTTGAAAATACAAATTGACGGGAAGTAGAACTTTCACCAGTGTTTCCAATGGCAAGGCTAACTTTTGTAGGAGGCCCGGTTATAATTTGATTTAATTATCAATTTACTTATAAAGTCACTAAATAAAAAGCTTCTGTTTTTATTTTGTGTTTGATTTTATTGTTATCACCCGTGAAAATGTACTTTTTTAAAGTGGTAAATCCTGTTCAAGTGGGTGAGACGCTGTGAGCTACAAATCCTACTTGAATCCATTCTAAATTTTATTTTGATGAGATGCCTTGGGATTTTGAAACTCTCTAAGCGGATTTAGATAGTGACGTTCGATAAAATCATAAATAAACTTGGTTATTTTGAACAAATGTCAATTCATAATGCAATTTTTTACTAATGCTTTCATAGTTGTATAGATACCACAATCCAATCTTTAAAATACATCGAGCTACGACTGCTATCGCGTTTCACTCCGACTTCACAGTACTTTTATGTCACAGCTCTTAAAACTACAATACCAAAAATTGATTTTGGCAGTGTATTCATATCGCAAAAGGCATCCCAGCAAAGAACACAACATGCAAGCCTAACGATAACTTTTCACGTTTCATACAAACAGTACTGTTAGTGATGTCGCTGTCGCCAATTTTTTTTATCATCTTACGTTCACAGACGTGTTTATGACAGAGATGAGTAGTGACATTGACTCCACGTTGTTGTCAGCGGGCGAGCCACTCTCAGTAATTGACATTTTCTCTTCCTTGTTCACATGAACAGAACATCGTTACCAGTTGACGTTTTCTTCATTTTCGCTAGTAATATTATTCTAAGATTGCTATCACAACCTTGGGCCCTGCCCTTCAAAAAAAAAAAAACTCATACATTGTTTTTTCTCTCTCCCTCTCGTCAGTCTTCTGATCTCATTTTTATGATAACGATTTGTCGACAGCATCAACCCTGTCGTCGTAGTCACAAGGGAAACTTTGTATTATTCTTATTAAATGTAAATCATCAACCTTATCACTATTAATATCAGTAATTTACTTGTTTTGTTACACATCTCTATTAGTTTGGTTCTCCCTAATGGAGCTCCGAATTTTTATTAAAATGTCATTATTACCCGTTATTGGTAAAAATCTATGGCATATGCTCATCAACTTCTTCGGTCACCAAGTCATTGGAGAATTCAGGATGTTATCATTGTTTCATCCAACTCATCTGCATCATACCTACCAACACAGCATACATAACTGAGAGAAAACTTTCACGAGAAATTTATCAGGAGTAAGTATCTCTTTTAGTGTGAAATGAGTAAAAAACAGGAAATATAAAATGGTGCAGAGTCGCGTGGCCGTGTTAAAGAGTACACGATCGGATATGCAAAAGGGGCGAGATGCAAGTTTCACGCTGCATTAAAATCTACAAACATATCAAAGTCAATGTCTAAATTAGCAAAAAAGGTCATATGTATTCAGATCAGCCAAATTCGGTTGGACAGGTCGGCGGTGTGGTGAACAGTTGCACGTTTAAGTTTCACGCTGCATTAAAAATCTACAAACATATCAAAGTCAATGTCTAAATTAGCAAAAAAGGTCATATGTATTCAGATCAGCCAAATTCGGTTGGACAGGTCGGCGGTGTGGTGAACAGTTGCACGTTTCTCTAAGGTCATTTATGTTTTATTATTAAAATCAACTTTTTATTCCAAAGTCAAGCAGTTGATGAATACATCATGTTGTTTTTTTGTTTTTTGAAAGGAAACAGCGTGGGATATTTTTTTGTAGTGGTTGTTTTGTGCACCCCAAGGGGTCTTGCGTTTACATATTTTTTAATTCTTTGTGATGACTTTGTTGTGATTCTAAACCCAAGTTTTGTGCGATCTCCAAAAAAAACGCTCTTTTTACTTGTTTTATGGAGATCCCCGTAGAAAATGAAAAAGAACCATGAAATTATTAGTGTAATTGGAAAATTAGCGTGAAATTTAAACATCCCATTAACAAAATGAACGGTCTGCGAGAGTGAAAAGGTCGACTTTCAAATGTTTTTGTCCTCAGATTTGAAAGACCGTTCACGATAATAAAATGATTAATGATTGTTGGTTATTGATATGAAAAAACAAGTACTTTCCATGTTATCCAATATTTTTTACTTTGTGCTTATGTCCGCATACTATGTACACAGTATTTTCTACTGTAAAGGTCAATTGGCTACGGTGATTCGTCTCGAGGGATCATTTTTCCCGATTATAAACACTGACACACGTACTTGACGACGTACAAGGACTTTGAAAACGTGTGAATACTAATCACACTTGCAAATTAAGACATCTCACAACGAAATTCTCATCGAGTACAAAAAAGCTGTACTTATCCTGGAGCGTAATAATATTAGCCAGTTAATCGCTAATTTCACAGTTCTTTTGCTGAATATTTAGGAACTGAATGACAAACAAAATCTTTATTTACGCACGGATGTATGTCTAACAAACCTTGCATTCATGCAAAAAAAAAATCTTTCGGGCTAGATTGCCTCAAAAGAATGAATGATGATTGTCAATGCACCACTATTTACTACACTCATTCAACCATACTGACACACAACAAGGTTCACCAAAAGTCTCGGAAGCTCTCCCTTGGAAAACAAGAAAAAAAAGCTTTCACGCAAAGGAAACCAGCTATGGTGTTAGTAGGTAGATGATTTGTAGGCGAGCTGGTGTAGAGAAAAACTGTCAAACAGCAACAAGGATGACACGACTTCGGTGATGAATCTTCTTTCTCTCACCTAGGGAATTTTCCTCCTTTGTGAATACTAGAGAAGAAAAGAGGGAGAGAAAGAAATGACAGGATGATAAAAATGAGGAAATAATGTCGCTTACGTTGTGGTCTATGTAGAACACAAGGTCTGTTGTTATACATTCTGTATAGACTTTACCTCAGACATGGAAAGTTCCTTGTCATTTTTCTTAATAGTCAGTCTCCTCGCCAAGACAACCGTGTCATGTCGATCGTGAGCGGTGAATGGATGCATTGCGAATGATGATGTCAGAGCTTTCACTCCTATATTAACAGCACAAAATATATCGATCTTGTTTACCAAACCTTAAAGTCAAATTTTTGCTTTCCAGGTTTGATTTTTTTTTGTTTTATTTGAACACGTAAGATCAGAAATCTAGAATATGTGTATACATGGATATATTGCGCAAAAGTTGTAGACGTAATATCAATACGGAAAAAACTGAGCGACCATGACATTGGTTTTTGTGCAGTCTCTTCTGATAAAAAATATTTTTGGAGCTCTTTAGAGAAAATATTGCTTTGAAGTTTGACCCCATCGACAGGGTATCGACACTAGTCGTTCTTTTTTTATAGTTTTGTTCTATCATTTCATCTTGTGCAGTTCCCCATCAGACTAGTTTCAGCATGCAGGGAGACAACCCACTAGCCGGAATCCTACATTCGCATGCATGAAAGAATTTTGATACGCCGTGAACAGAAAAAAAAGTTGAGAAAGTTGTCTGGCAAGTTAGGCTCGTTCAGGCACAGAAATAGAAAACGAGCTTAACAAGGTAGTCACGTCAATGCATTCGATAGTTACCATGATGATGACCATGGCCTACGTTCTTATGTCATTTTTAAAAAAATGGAAGGGTAGACGGGAAAAAGTTTTTTTAACTTGACTTATTTGGCAAGTTTTGCATGACCATAAATACAAAAGCCACATGGCAACTTGCTCAACAAAACTCCAATCATTTCCAATAGAGTTTACAACCGCACGTTTGATTGCAACGTTGCTCTGGTCATTGTACTCTCCAATATCATCATTTCTATATATAACATCAACCCGATACTTTTCATCCTTGTTACCTCCTATTTTCCGCTGCACTGATGCCGTCTGCAACCAAAAGTAACCAAGGCCCAGAGCATCAAACCGTGTTTTTTGTGATTCATCAACCCTTTCCCAGTTTTCTCTCGCTCTAGTTGGTTTACCGCTTTTTAAACTTGATTGAAATTGTCTGGTCTTTTTTTTCGTAGTGTGAAAACTATCTAAGCTCTCAACACATAATCCGTTTAGCTGCATCACCTCATGCCTTCTATTTTATCCGATTCCATGCTAGAAACAACTTTACAGTTTACACAATATTGCAATATTGCTGGATAAATCATTCGTTAATTTTTTTTTTACTGAATGTTTTTGGCATGATATGGTATGCATGTATGTGTGTAACTTGGCATCTTTCCGATTATCATTTACGATCTCGTAACCTTTATCAATTGTGAAACTGCATTAAAATCCATGAATCTGTGTTAGTCCCACCCATGATACTGCAGTTGTGTACAGAAGAGTTTATATCCTTTTTAGCTGGAATTTAGAATAACGATCCTGTGAATATGCTTCAATAAGGAATAATTTACTAGCATCTGCTAATGACGGCTCAAAAGAATAGTATACAAACTGAGTATATCTTAGCGACAAAAATTTTCACGAACAATGACAGGAGAATTATTGTCTCCGCAAGTTTGAAAAACATCAGTACGGAAATTCTTTTAACATATTTTGATATTTCTTTTTTTTTCAGGTATCTTCTATTAACCGAGTTCTCCGTAATCTAACAACGACCCATAAGGATCCTAATGATGGGATGCCTCCACAAATGAGTCAAGATCAAGATCAAATGGCGCAAGAGAAGTTGAGGCTGTTAGGCTCACATCAAAACTGGTCGAGAGGTCAGTGGTACTCGTGTAGTGGCTACTCCATTCCACCCAGCGGCGTACGCAGTCCAGAAGACAGTAATGGATGTCTTACCTCGGGCTCCCCAATCGACGGAATACACGGTCAAAAAAGGTTCGATAAGATATCTAAACGTTATCATTGCGAGAACGCATCACAACCTCATATCAAAATTTGAAGGGAGCAGATACTAAAATCATGAAGGACTATTACAATTTTTAAAATCATTGAAATACAATAGAAGTTCACATTCTGTCTAGTCATCGCTCTAACAAAAATGTGTGTGAAAGACATAATAGCATCCGTTGAACACTGTTTGTTGTTTGTATAGATGGAATTCTTTTTTAAAGGCTGCTCATGACAGACACAGTTTTCATTGTTAGTCTATGACATGATCATTTTAAAACATGTCAATCTTCTGATAATCAGAGCTTTTTATAGTCGAACAGCATAATCTTGTGTTGCTAGTATTTAAAATAATAATACAATATGGCTATTGTTCTGGCTTTACTGTATTGAATAAAAAAAACTGTTCGGAAATGAGTTGTCAGTATGTGTCTGTCAACGATGAGACAGCATGTTGTGTACTTTTCGGATATCACAAAAAAAACTATACTGGAAGAACCCCTCTCGTTTAGGGAGGGTTGTTCGTCCTTCTTTAACGTTAGCGTGTGTCCTCATACAGGAATCTCATCGCCACCTCTCTAAATGTAAATCCCGAAGAAAACCACCCTTTTCCTTCCCATACATCTTTGCATAAATATATCGGATTAGATTTTTGTTGGAGGGAATATTTCCCCTCCTTCAACTTGTTTTCTGTCTTTCTCTCTCTCTCTCCTGATAAAAAAATCTCTTCCAATACTATTACCCAGCCGACGGCCATGTTTTTAACGCATTCCCCGGCGGAAGTTTTGATGTATTACATCATTTTAACTAGGATGTTTCCCTAGCTCCAGTCTCACTTTCCTCATATCCGAAGAAACCTGTTTGAGGTATGAAAATCCATACAAGTCAGCAATATTAGCAAACC
>JAAXOA010004296.1:0-10449 GCA_036561885.1 Salina celebensis
AATGCACTTTTTCAAAAATCTTTTTATCACTTTTGAATCTCAGATGCGGATGAATGATTCCGCAAATTGTACTTTTTCTTTTTTTTTGCAATAATTTCCTAAACAGTAAATTTCATAATAAGATGGGTGTTGATTTTTGTATTAATAAAATTAGCCTGCCAAAAAATCTTGGGCAATTATTGCGCTAAAATTAATTCAATTATGACAAAAGTAAAATTCATATTTTCGGGATGTCAAACTTGTAACTGGTTTTCTTTGTGCTGTCTCGTTCTTTGGAAATACTTCGACTGGGATTACGTACAACCAATGCAATAAGACAAGTCTATTTGTCAAGCTGAAATATTTTTTTGCGAAAAAAAAGATATGTTCAAGTGTAAGGTACAAATGTAAGGAAAGTGTTTGTGACAACAGAATCTTACGCAATTCAAAACAAGAAGGAACCCAGAAAAAAATTCTTGTTTGACTGGTGCTAAACAGCAAATATTACAACAATTTTCTTGGCGAAAGAATCATCCAATATTTAAATATGATGGTCATTTTGGCGTAGGTAATATTCACTACATAGGCATACCATATATAGGTAGCCACTATGTAGTTTAATAGGATTCCTCTGGTATAATGAGGCACTTTTCTGGTTCAATGATCCAACTAATTTACGTAGCTAACATGACCTATTCGCAAAAATGTGTCCTTTTTGAAAATTAACTTGTCTAGTTCAATAAAGCATAAAATCAATCAATTTTTATGCAGAATAATTAAGGGTTTACAAGGAATACGGGCTATAATTGCTTGTAAATGTTGTTCAAAGCTTAAGCACGCGAAGGTCTCTTGTGTGGTCGATTAGGAGTGTGCTAAGGGCTTATAAATTTTATTTTATGAAAGGAAAAGTACACGTATTTAAATTTATTCTCATGTTAAGTAGGTACTGGAAAAAATTAAAGTCTTGTAGTAAAGTACGTGTTAGATAAAACGTGACTGGAAGGATTGCACGCCGTTTAAACTTTCAATTTAAATATTTAATTACATAAGAATTTCTAAAGCTTAGCAAAGTTTGTCAATTTTAGTATGAATTTAAATATTTGATGTTTGTGGGAGACGAGCGCTCATAAAAGTAGACTAATATTTACGAGGAAGTGGTCGAGTAATTAACCAAAAAACAATTTTTGAAGTACTTTCATTCAAAATTCGAAGACGATTTGCTTTTCTGTGGCAGAATACTAATCGGAATATGCAAGATTGTGATCACTGCTTTATGAATCGCATACACGGAAGCATATCTTAATTATGAAATTTGTACTATAAATACAAATTTACAATTTGCACTCAAAAAACTGCATTTGTGCACGCATATTTCGATGCAGTAGCCTAATTTGAAAGTGTTTTCTGTAACCCAGTCACCGGAAGGATTGTTGCTACTGTGACAACACTCAAATATTTCATTTAGTGTTGTATTCTAATAATATTTGTGACTGTTTGAGAGGAAAAACGAGTTTGATTGGTACGCAAAAGTACTTGACCAAAACTACACCCATCATCAACTCCAAATATGCAGTAGCTCTATATTTTCTGCTAAAATGTAGGTTGACTAACCTACCACTTCTATTCACCTATATTTTTTTAACAAACACTACCAAAACACAATATTTGTGGTAGTGACCAAAAACACCAAATTATTTTCTGGTGACCATAACACATCCAGTGTAAATTGCACTAGTTACTAATGCTTCTCATTTTTCATTTCAGGAACAAAATATATTTTGCAATCTTCCTATCGCTAATTCGCAATACACGCGTGAAGAATACGGTGTAACCTGCGATCACAAGTTAATCACGTTTCTATTATTTTTAATCGAAGGTAGTGACAATTTACCACTTTTTTCTCAGATCAACCATAACCACAATATATGCACGTGTCCGCATCCGGTATAGCCAAATTGGCATTTTGTCTAACCTGTAATTAACAAGTTCACGGGTCTTGTATGGAGATAAATACTTGTTTAATTAAAACGCCAGCACTAGTTTTGATCTCGTTTAAATTACTGGATATTGACGACCTTCCGCAAAACAAAAGCTTGATTGTGTTTATGCAAATAGCGACATTGTAAACAACCTTGAATTATATATTGTGACCTTCTTGTTGGTAACACTATCGATTTCATTTTGAAATCATTGAGATTCCTTAATAAAGTAGGTAATTCAATAGGCATATTGGCGGTAGCTCAAGTTTCGTTTACCGCATAGAAAAGTCAACACCCACACGACATGAACAAAAGATCTGACCTTTGAGCAACTGTCATTTAGCGTCTGTCAGAGTGATAATTTAAAGCTCATTGTTGCGATTGACTAGTCATTCAAACCGTGTGCAGCCACAATTAAACTAAATGATTTGATATGAAATTGCATCGAGATTTACAAGCGGCAGAGTTGATCTATTATTAAACAGACAGATTGGCTTACAAATGACAATAGAAAACTATAGTATTGTAACTGTTTGATCTATTATTAGCAGCTACCATTTGACATTGCAGCAAGATAACAAATTTTTGGTAGAATCTGATTGTGCAACAGGTCAGCAGCGACAGATTGATATCAAGGTTAAGTCACGAGTAAAAATAGATTGGGGGATTTAGTAGCTGCAGAAAATAGAATCGTGTAGGTAGCAATGATGAATGGTCGTGACAAGAGGAGAAAATGAAAGGAACCAGAAAATAAGTGGTTTTATTGTATACAAATGATGTTGTAAATATGTTTGTTTGGGTTATTAAACACATGAAAGATAAAAACAGGCTATTTATTAGCGTTTGGCGGGTTTCAAAAGGAAGTATAATGAACTGCTGGATAAATTTGAGTATGCTTTTGTTTTTCATGGTCCTTTGGGAAAACAATATTTATACAAAGAACTCGTTAAGAGTTTACTCGAGTGAGGAATCTTCTAGAATATGGTGAGCTTCACGAATACTGCATCCGGGTAGGGGTTACTGGGTTTATACACAGGGTCTCTGAGGGCTCATCAAAAATATCTTGTAATGAGGCAATTATGGACTGAATTCTATCTAATTGTTTAGAGAAGGTTGGATAAGTCTCCAGTGAACTTGAGCCTGTTGAGATATAAACATACGGACAATGAAGATTTTATATTTTTTTACGTATGAATTTACTACTACTGATGGTTTAGTCGGTAAACTGTCGGCGAGTTGTGAATAGACGGAGTTTACAATAATATCGTCCGAAAGTGCATGAAATGATTGTACAATCAATGCATGAATAATACAAATGTGCAGTGTGCAGATCCGGTTTGGAGTCCTTGGTGACAAACGTTGAGTAAGTTGAGCGACCCATTAGTCAGATACTGCATGGATGTCATGACAAACCCATAAGAGTAATATATGACTCGCGTGCTTGGAGGTGGAGATGTTCCAAGCCGGCTAATGACCATCTAGAAGCCGCACCTAATCCTTATATCACGTCAACTTCCTGTCTTTCGACGTTATGATTTGTTGTTAATGCTGATAATGATTTGCTGGAACAAGTTCGATCGGTGGAAGGACACATCATCCAGGTGACTTTATCCATACCTGATATGGATATCAAGTATCGACTGGGCGAGGCCATAAAAAAGTCTTAAATTAAACTAGTTTAGATCATGTTTCCAGGTTTTTTCCCCTTAACGATTGCGACTTGTGTATTTACCATACTCATGGTAAAATTTTATTAATGCATAATGAAAATAAAAGCTAGACGAATCCAAAGGCCATAAAATTATTCGTCATGTGTATTCTAAAAGCCAGCAAAGTTAGTCATGCCTTAATGCGTGGTAAAATATCATAAGAATCTTTAATCAGAACGTTAAACGGAAAAATCATGCGATCACCGAATACGTCATACACATTTTCTCTTGGTTTGTAGTTACTCCAGTCGACCCTGATTGAAAGTGTTACCCCCAATCAACATGCTCTAAATCGTTGATTTCCAGCACAGTTGAAATACCTTCAGGCGACAACAATGCTTCTGACAGCTTGATAAGCAACTATAGCATAGGTTCATGATTAATTAGTATCAGATAAACGGTGAATGTGGTAACTTCCAAAGGTATCTTAAGCTGATTTTTTCTTAAGTGTTTTGAGGCTATTCATAAAGAATTGATCAAGCCGCTGACTTCCACTTCGGCGTTATAAAGAGGTATCCCCTAATAACCGTCGACATTGTTGATAGATATCACATTCATGTATGAAGTACCGATTTAGGGTAAATTTTTCCTGAAACTAATTTAACCGACGCCATCCACAATCGGCAAGATGAACTAAAAAACTGCATTTGACATTTCTATTTGTCAACTTATTAAAAGTTCGGTCATTATAATTCAGTTTTTCGCTTATTGCTGCACGGATCACTCCTATCTCAGTTTTTTTTTGCTTAAGTAATATTATGAGCTGTCGAGTCTGTAATCAATGCAGATGGAAGATGCACTTCCCAAATCCATACCAAAACAGATTCATTACATACGATCACTTTGTCCTATATCATAACCCGAGTAAGCAGAAACTCTAATTGACATTTTTCATATGGGAAATCNCTTAAGTAATATTATGAGATGTCGAGTCTGTAATCAATGCAGATGGAAGATGCACTTCCCAAATCCATACCAAAACAGATTCATTACATACGATCACTTTGTCCTATATCATAACCCGAGTAAGCAGAAACTCTAATTGACATTTTTCATATGGGAAATCTTACTGCCAATCTGATCGACTTGGCATCCCATCAGAATTTTGAGAAGATAATCTTTAGGTAAATGCCCCGCAGCGTAGTGCTGATTCGTCGCAATAGATAATAACAAGTTACATTGTATTATGAATGAGTTTGGATCTGATTATATATCCCTTAGCTAGTTTGTAGCCACCGAGAGTGAATAAATCTGAGAGCACTCAACAATTAGTCTTCCATCGATAATAATCGGAGGGTCCTCCACTCTCAGATGTAACATACAATCGTAAGAACGTGACCTTGAAAATCAGAACAGATTAAGCACACTAATCTTGGCATCGCCTTGCTCGAGATACATACCAAATGTCGAATTTTTATTGAATGAAACTTTGATTCGATAACTAATAATGATTAAGACAAGTTATGATGATTTGACAAGAAGAGTGAGAACTGCAAATGATGGTTTGCTGCTGAGCACGCAAAAAGTATGATAATCACAACCCGTATATGTTTACGTGGGACATATTTGACAACTCGTCCTTGAACAGAGGGAATCAGATGGGGCACAGCATGGGGATAATTTCTGACTATTCTGAAATATGCTCGATGCAGCCAATTGCACTTCAATGTGGGATCATTTCCACCAGAGTAGTTAAGTAGATTTCAGGCAACTTGCAGCCGAAGTCCAGGATACATGTTGGAATTAAAAATCTTGAGAGACAAGGGAATGATTCGTGATTTTGTTGGTTGCTGAATGCATCTTATCATCAAAATGTGATAGATAACTAACTTGATGAGTAACAGCTTTGCTGCTTATCGTATGAAAATGTTGCTCGTCATGCTCGTGAAAAGCCACTCTTTAAATTCAATGCATAAAGAAAACTACTGATATAGTAAGTTAACCACAACAAATAAATTAGCGGAGCGTAATAAAACCATATTTATCCAATATAATTTGAATCAACTTCCTAATTCGTCATTACTTTTGACCAGTTGGTAGGATTACTTTTATGGAAGGGAAAAAACCACGACAGGGGTTTAAGTTAGGTCTACAAGTATGTTTACTACATTGCTTTAATGTAAAATCTCTCGATATAATGCTTTGTTAAATCGCTTTATTGCATAAAATATTGACAACTTACGACATGAACGGGAAAACCTTGTTACGAAAATCTGTAAGCAAGAGCATGTTTTATCAACAAATTATTTATAATCAATCAACAGATGTTTCTAACGAGCCGTTGCGAGATGTCGTAGTGAAAATAATTTCAAAATTGTCGTGCGGATTTGAACCGGATATTAATAAGCAATTATTTACTCGCTGTAACAATTAGCTTGATCCTTGGATTACAAGTATAAATGTGTATATAAATCAATGATTTTAAGATAATGAGTAACACTAACAAACCATTATCACTGCAGTTTTCCGAACAAGATTTACTTTGTTATCATCTAGAAAAAACATTGCATGCTGTTATTTTGCACCATATCACATCGCCTTCAATCTAAACATTTCAATTCCTCAGATTAAAACATAAGCATATTATGCTGAAAGCCCCTTGCTAATGGAATTATAAATGATATTTTAATGGAATATAAAAGTATTCATTGATTTTATGAGGTAATTATACTATAGTTATTTTTAATCAACAACATCCATACTACATGTATTATGCATAGTAAAATCAATTTACTGAGATTAAAACAAAAGTATAATTGTTTAGTTTTCTTTCCAAATGATATAATATTGAAACCAAGTGATTTTTAGGAGTATTTCATGCCTACTCGGTTAGTCCACTGTTAGAGTCACAACAAATTTCGTAGTTTTGTCTACTTCTAGTGCCCACAATTCTGATTTTTAGCAGAAAGATGCATTTTGAGGTAGAGATCCCAATTTATACGGCTTTCAAGGAATTCCAGTTATAAATCTCTTGCTGGGAGGGCCTGCATCAATACAAGTGATAGACAAACGCTTACATAATGTAGGGAAACCGAGTGTCGGAAACACTGACAGAAAAAGCGGGCAAAATGTTTTTTTTTTGTACTGGTGAAACGTTTTTGTCATTAGGCCCCGGAAAATATTACGCTTGGTGGGGTCCCATGAACGCTTAATTACTTCATAAGCTCGAGTTCACCGTGAAGTTCATTGGTTATAGCACTATACAAATCTATTGATTCATATCGAAAATTGGTTGAGCAATAACACTTAATACCCTTTTATTCATAAGTTCGAGTTGACCATGTCGGTTTTTGGAAAAAGTCGTTTTGTAAGATTTAGAAGACCAGTATTTGAGAATTAATCGCTGTCATTTGTTGGATGTATTGTGATGGGGCTTCGGGTCTATGAACCGTCCTTTGGAGTTTCTCTTGGTTACTATTTTAAATGTAGCAAAGGATTTACGATTGTCAAAAGGTTAACATGCTAACTCGAGTTACTCTTACACCTTTCGAGAGAGCAAGTACAATTACTCTAGAGGGTAATCTAGATAATCGCATCACAGGGAACTATGAATGTTCTAATGAATGTTAAGCAAAAAACTATCACCAATCACCACATTTAGGACTGAAAAACAGCCAAATCTCCATATAGCAGTTCATGAGCTAAAACACATGAAGCATATTGGCTATAGCGGTGCACGTTTGAACTTGATTAATAAATCATACTGAGTTTATACAGGATGAATTATAAAACCTAAAATTAAACTAGAAAACTTAAACCATTATGGATTATGCAAAACCCCATTACTTATCTTGAAATTGATACTAAAATCATTTTCCACGGATTATTTGCTAAAAAGTTACGGGCCTATCAGTACCTCTTTATGGTTCACCCTGTATACATAGTTTGTAGACATAAATTGATTTGCGGTTCGTCAATCATAATCGCATGATAATATTGACCAATAATCACTACATTTGATAGGTTTTCTCGCCATTTATTACTGGATGATTCACAAGTGTGACGTATTTTTTATTGGAAAAGGCATCAAGAACGCCACTAACATTATTTGGACATTAACATTTTAAATATAGAAACATTTTGTTGTCAGAGATAACTTTCCACAACACACAAATTCTACCATGTGCACTGAATATTCATAAACTTTGCTGATTTTTCTCGATAAGGATACATTAAAGCAGGCTTGGGTTTCGTTTTAGTGGCAAGGATGTTATTTTCAGACCGACAAATTTACCCCAAACTGTATTTAAGATTTTGGCGAATACTGTGTATTCTTGCTTGTAACGCCCTAATCAGGAACAAAATATCATTGGGCAGTTTAATCATTACAGGCATCTTTCTTTTCGGACGAGCAATATTAAATATGTAAAACATAGCATTGTGTAAAATGAGCATGATAACAAACGACCTAAAAACTCTTGGTGTTAATGAAAGTAATGTGTAGAATAACCAATGCATTTGCGTCGAAGCGTCTTTGAAACTAAAGCAACTGAAGTTGGTGTAAAAGTTTGTATTGTTATTAATACACTCGGTTCTGGCATATTTGCGGGGCGGTTGAGCCACAAAGTTACATTCGTATGGTTTGTCCAGAGCCAATTTCCTTCCCGATTCTTCCACAATTTGATTGATTTTGCACGCCACGTGAATAAATGTTGAGTTACCGATGCAACAGTATTTGGAGTCTGCTTCCCTACATTTAAGAAACATAATGATTAGAAAAGAAATTCATTCTATACGACAACTTGTTGGATAACATTAATTACCTGTAATTAGCAGCAATACCATCAATAACGAAGAATATTCCGAGAAAAATAACAAAAAAAACCAGCATTGCACTTTAATTACGAATGATTGTTGGGCTTATCGATATCGACTTGTTGCAAGCAAAATATCCTGCATATTGAATTGAATTCAATGAGTTCAGTTTCGGAAAAAGGTGAAAGAATCTCGCGTGCTCCGTATACTTGCGTGGTTTAAAAATTTTATGACGTGCTACTTTTCGTTTGAGTGTGTACGGAATATCAGCTTCAGTTTTAAAAATGCTACAATGAACTTTAAAATACGACAATAGAAAATCGTAATCTCGACACGTATCGATGATGCACCGCTTACAACAAAAATATTTATACTTTCCTGTGCGCATGCAATCTGCAGTATAAAATTTGTCATGTATGTGTAAACATTTGATACAATTTCCTTTTTGTCATACATCATAACATAACGGTGATAGAAAATTGCGACAAGGATATTTAAGCCGGCCATTGATGAAAGATCACGAAAGGTTATAAATGTTATGCATTTTGAACCACCGGCAAAACATGGGAAAAGTTATACAAAGCGATAAATTACAGAAGCAAAAATGTAAATAGTTTATGAAAAAAAAAATCGCTTCAACAACGAGAATTATATTCAAGTATATAATATATTGACTATATATATTTACTTCACTATAAGTACTATTGACTCGTGACCCCCCCCCCATATCCTTCCTACTACATAACCTGTGGATAATATCTTATCCACTCCTAGATCTAATAAATTATGTGTGCGAAAGATAAATACCAAAAGAACTTTCATTCTCTGAGTTGACCATCCGTCCTCAATGCAAAACCGTTACATTCGGTGAAAACTAAATTGCTAATGAATAACTAAAGTTAGAAACCTATAAACTACTCTACATACACTTTTCTTATATTTTCATGCGTGCTTCACTTGATTTTCTCTTTGCATGGATCCCATTCGTAGACAATTTTATGTACACACAGAATGAATTGAGTGCACTTTTTTGTTGTTGTAATACTTGTAATCCAAAAGTGATATTTAATGCCTAAGCGATCTATTTATTCCCCATTTGAGACTTGATGTCTACGCTTATACATAGGCAGGAATAGCCAAAATACATAGTGTCGTAGACATCGTCTTGAATAGTGGCCAACTCGAAAAACTTTATATGTATTTGCCTATCTTCAGCGAAAGCTTCCAGTACACCAGCTTAATACATGACTTGCCCCAATGCATAGCAGAGATCGAGCATTGGATACGTTATATCAAGCCAGTGAAGCAAAACTTGTTCAGATACAGCTGCTGTTCAAAAAATGGACCCATCAGTATGGATTAAATATTTAGATTATACAATTTTCAACTGATATCAAATCAACTAATAAAGTTATTGATAATTTAGTAACCGGGTTGAAAAGAATAGACCCAGCTACAGTGCATTGATTCAGAAAAACTTCTTCAAAAAAATCATGTAAGTCGGTGTTAGAATTTTACAATTGACCTGTGTAAGTAACAAATTAAGTATTCTAAACATCATATGAACAAACAACTTCCATCAGCTGGCGTTAAATAAATGAAATGTATCTTCGACCAGACAAAGTAACAAATGTAGTGTAAACTATTTTCGGGAAGAAGTCCATAGTCACAGCCGAAATCGGCTAATAGCCAGCACGCCATGCATTGAGTGTTGTCGTCAGCTGTGCTATTGTAACAGTTGCCGCCCCAGGTGTGCCACTGAGTTGTGTATATTTAATAGTTTGATATGATATTTTCTCCTTTCTTTAGCCAAGACAAAAAACCACCAGCATTCAATCGAAAGAATCATGGAATTTACATCAAAGAAACTAAAAAAGAAGAAGGGCCCTCCTGTATCTTGTTTATTCTGTGATCGATGGTTCAGCCATGAAAACCGATTCCTCAACCATTTAACAGCTCATGCACAAGAAAAGCCCTACTTTTGCTACGAGTGTCTCAAGGAATATTCCTCCGCGGGAAATCTCGAA
>JAAXOA010004297.1:0-10446 GCA_036561885.1 Salina celebensis
GAACACGTTTTGGATTGCTTCGCAGGTACTTTGATATGTCGTCCTTGGCTCGCTTGCACACTCTTCTCATCCGTAGAATGTCCTCCCAGTCGAGTAAAGGCCAGAGGTACGTGTAGTACTGAAAAAATCGGTAATTAAGGTCCAATAATGTTTACTTTTCCCTCAACAAACCATTAAAAATTAGTGATGTTCCTTGAAGGAAAAGTATTAATTAACTAGAATAAAACTTACCACCAACTCGGGAACATCGAAAATCTCCATTTTTACTAGACTGCATACAAATGCTATGCTTTAAGTTTTACAATCACAATTATGTAAACTAAACCATTAACTAACGACAACTAGCAACTAGGATTAGGGTTACTATTGGGTTATCCCACTTTCCTCAAACAACTGTAAACTGAAAACAGTGATTCCCAACTCGCTAACTCGCAACAATGCACGAGCTAGTCAGTCACACGGCGTGTCGAATGAAGGATGAAGTTTTGGAAGTGAGAAAAACTGCAAAAACAACAAACAACCGTTCCAAGCGCTCGAGCCAGGCAGTCGGCTTGTTCTTTCTACGTCTAGAAAATACGCATTTTGCGAATTGCAGTATACCCCGAAAACGGCTGATTTTGGGCAGGAAATCAAGGTCGTCTAGCTGACCATGAAGTTGTCAAAAAAGTGTTTGAAGATTGAGGTTGTAATGAGTGATTTTTTTCTTTTTTCAGTTTTTAAAAACACGCAGATAATTTCGAACGTTAACTGGTAAATCATGAGGTGACAAGGATGAGCTATCCAGCATTCGATAAAATCCCTAAAAGCCTGCTTCCTGCTGGATTGTTATCTCACTCCAGGGAATCATTCAACACCAGAAATAAAAAGTTTCAAATCTTATTGGAACAGCGGAAGTGGCCTGAGGAAGGTTGGGATGACGCTACAATTGAAATCTTCCTTCATGAGGTGTCTTCCATGGATACCAACAATTTCCCAGGGAAACCTGCTGGTGTTGGTGAACGTGAAGGACGAGTTTACTCCAGTTTAGTATCTCGCCGTTGTTTTGGCTTATCGCATGGCGTAGGACGCTCTGGAGACCTAGCAGAGTCGCAACCAAAAGCTGCAGGATCCAGTTTACTATCTGCCCTTACAAATGACCTCATTCTGGACTTTCTCCAGTTCAACATCGGCAAAGACCTTGTTAGAGAAGCTGCGCTTTTCCCGATGGCGACTGGAATGACGATGGCGCTTATTTTATTGACGCTGTCCAAGCTCAAACCCAGTGCAAATTATGTGATTTGGCCACGCCACGACCAAAAATCAGTTTACAAGTCAATTTTAACTGCTAACCTGACGGCAGTTATTGTCGACCCTATCTTAAAGGACGACAGCTTTGTCACAAACATACCTCTGAAATTGAACGAGTTCTGGGGTCTCTTGAAAGAGAAAACATATTAAGTATTATATCAACAACAAGCGGTTTTGCTCCAAGATCTTGTGATGACTTTAAGGCCCTCAAGAAATTCAAATTTGGAAGCCGAGCAGATCAGGTTTCTTCAAAAGACGTCATTTACCATGTAGTCAGTAGTCAAAGTCGATTTATTTATCCAAAGTAAAAAAAGTTCATGTTCATGTTGGTGGCTGGTGGCGTCTTGTTATCCCTGTATCGACGTATTGATTACAGTACTTTAGCATGGGGAGAAAGGGATGGCAGGATCTAATGGTAAAAAGGTCCGAAAATTATCAGTATTTGAAGGAGAAACTTAGTCCAGTTGCAACTAAATATGGTGAGAGGGTGCTCAACGTTAAAGATAATGACATATCTGTGGGAATGTCGCTTGGGAACATTACACAAAGGGAAGATGAAGCAGGCGATGGCTTTAAAGAAGTTACCAGTATTGGAGCGATGCTGTTCAAAAGGAACGTGACGGGGGCAAGGGTTGTATCCGGGAAAGACATAAAAAGCATCGAAGGAATTACTTTCACAGGTCGACATGTACATTCATAAATTAAAAGTATAAATTGTAAAATGGGTGGAAATTGTATTATCTTTTTGAAATGTGGTTTTACAGGGTGGGGCGCTCATCATCCCAGCTATATAACACCGTACCTAACCTCTGCATCTGCTCTAGGAATTAACAAACACGAAATTGATTATTTCGTCAATAAACTAGATAAGCTTAGGAAGTTTGCAATTGCCCCGTAAAATTGCTAATATAAAACGTGAATAAGAAGTTATAAACACGAGTTTTTGCTATAATTTTTGTAATTCACTTTTTTTTGTCGTCACGCCTGGTTTACTTGTTCCTTTCTGCCCACTAGAACACATTTGCGAAATTGGTGTTTTACTGTAACCTACTGGACAGTGGGTTACTCATTTCTCATCCAAACATCACCATGGAACGTTACTCGGAACCAACCTATTCCATTCCCAAAACCCTCCCGCAGATGTTAAACCCATTGATGCGTCTGAACTACATTATGGGAACATTTCCCTACACAATTTCGTACAACCAAGCCTCCTCCAATCCAACGGTCCACCTTTCCTCCAAAACAATTCATTACTATCGTGCAGTATTCACTCTGGTTTTGCTACTGTTGAGCATAATTGCCCTATCTTTCCGTTTATTTGAAACCATCCTTCAGTTTAATCAGCCGCAATTTGTCACCACTGCTGTAGAGCTGTTTTGCGCTGTTCATGCAAACTTTACAACGGTCATGATCTTGACATTGGTCTTTTTGAAACGCTCTATTATCGAAAAGTATTTCACTGAAGTATTGGAATATGCTCGGGACCTTCGAGCTTACACCGATACCCATGCCGTGTACAACACAGTCAGAAAACTGTATCTGATCTATGCAACTCTTGGACTGTCCTCGGCAGTCGCCGTCGCCATCAGGTATGGCCTTAGCCCTGCCAATTCACCGGTATCAATCTGGCTCCAACTAACACGTCTGGACAGGTACTTCCAAAATATTCCCGAAGTAGTAAGTATTTTGTCTGCAATGCTGGTCTTCTTCTTGGCTGTTGTAAAATTTTCTTTACTGGGAAACCTGGAGCTTGTAAGCTGTGCCCAAGCAACTTGTATCGTTCGCACAATGGAAAACCTAATGGACTACTTGGAATATCAAATGGTGCTGTGGAAAAGGCAGTCTTTGGATATTTCCACAATTCAAAATCTTGAAGCACCTTCTCCCCAACGTCAATCTTCAAAATCACTACCAAAAAATGATTTTACATCGTACATAGAGCAAATTAGGGAATTAAATCCAGGTTTGATTGGTCCAGGATCCATCCCTGTGTCAGAATCACCGTCTCCTGAGTCTTCAGCGGGATCCAAACCCAGGTCGAGTCTGTCAAATCTACAAACAACTCCTGGAAAAGCATTGGGCCACGCAGCCCGTAAATTTTTGAAACTAGCGTCAATGCAAAGCCTCGCTAATTCAGTTTTCGGAACGTCTCTAGCCGTAAACATTGGATGCATTGTGATCATGAACGTTATCCTGAAATATTTAGTAATTACCAACTTCATTCATCATTTAACCGTCTCCCAAGTCGACAATGGAACAATTTTCTTTGATGATCCTACCAGCGATAACATGACTTTGGAACAACCTTGGAACTTAACAACAACGAATTTAACGCAAATACTAAAGTCATCATCTGAATGGCTTATGTTTTTAGGACTTGACACCTCCATGTTTATTCGACTAGGCGTCATCGTCATATCTTTAGGGAAAGTACACAAAACTGCTCTCCAATTTAATCAAGTAATGGGTCGCGCCTTTCTCGCTGCAAACCAAATTGTCGACGAGGCTGCAACTCAATTAGCTGCAAGTCCAGAAGCATATCCAAACGCTGAACATGTTGCTAAGCTACTGATGACGCCAACACAAAGTAGCTCTATCATTGCATTTATGAATCTTAACAATGCGAATCCCGTAGCTTTCTCTGCCGGAGGATTGTTTGTTTTTTCACGGGGCTTGCTGCTAATGACCCTTAGCATAATTGTGTCTTATTTAGTGTTTTTATTGCAGGCGTCATAAAAAATTACACTGAAAAAACGCTAAAAACAACCAGTGTGTTGTTTGGTAGACTTTGTTTCCACAGCGCGGTTGATTCGAATAAACGTTTATCGAAATACTGGGGCAAAGCGAGACAGGTATAAAACTTTTCCATTCCGAGAGCCTGTGTGTTGTTACAGTTACATTTTGACAGTTGACAGTAGAAAAAGTCAGTAGGTTCTGTAGTCAGTTTGTGCTGTTTTTGTGTTTAGTTTATCTAACAGACTTCGGCAATAGCCACTACTAGTAAAAGATCTTTCAATCAAATTAATATTGTAAATTGGAGTATACGGTGAAATTAAAAAAGTAAACTATCAATTACTGTGCTGTATAAATTAAAAAATTTTGCGACTGCTGTTTCGGTATTCGTGTATTTATAAATATCTGAGGGGCTGAATTTTAATTTTGTTCCAAACAAAGTGAAGCGTGGAAAGATGGATCGTGCCGCAGTGTTCCAAAACACTTCCTCGTCTATCCGATATAATATGGGGAGTCCGATTTGGAGCAGTCCTGCCGTTGCCAGTTCAATAACAACCCCAATGAACAGCTATATTATTGGAGAACCTTTGAGTTCATCGACGCCCGACATTAGTGTAATAGCTGTCCCTAAAAGAAAATTACACCAATCCATGATGGCCGTTCTCTTCAATGACCCTGACTCAGAGCCGAAGCCAAAACGACAGACACAAAATAGTTTTGAACAGCTACATCAAAAAGATAGAACTGGAGGGATTCCACAGATTACTCTACGCCAGCCTGTGCAACTATTGAGTGTTGGAAGTTCCAACATCGAAGACTTATTTGATGGATTGTCACCTCCTCTCAAACAACGGGGAGTGCCAAGGGTGAACTTTACTCGAAACGGTCATTTACTTAGCATAGAAAACATCGTAACTCCCAATGGTTTTGGGAAAGTGAATATAGCCAAAATCAAAAGCTACTCAGATAAACAACAGAATGAAGCTTATCAGACTCTTTTAAGACATCAAATGTACGCCTTTCTACAACAAAAGAACACCAAGACGCCCGTTGTGAGCATGTTTAATCGGCTAAGTTATATTCTTACTCAGCAACTCGCTAAATGCCAGGATCCTTTAAACTATGAAAAAATGAGATCTGAGCAGGCAGTTTGGACACTTTGTGATATACTCTGGCCAAGAAATGTCCGTAAGAAAAACGATGACGACGACGGTGTTGTTTTGGAACAGTATTTTCGCTTATCCAACTGGCTCAAAAGCTATAAGAACATTCTTTTCCCTAGACATCCCAATTCCAAGAACTCCGTGTATGATCTTCTTCAACAAGGAAAAACCAACGAAGCTTGCGACTTGGCAATCGCTACGAATAATCAATGGCTAGCCCTTATCATCGCGACTGGAACCTCATCTGACATGGATTTCGATTTATTTGAAGAAATCGATGATAACTGCTTTCCTAACGAGTTTCTTCAGACCATAAATATATGCAATGGGAATATCGAAGCGCTTGAAGACATTGCTGTGTCATCCCTCTATGACTACGACTGGCTCCATTATTTCGCCTTATACTTATGGCACCGTCCGGGGAGTTTATCATTATCAGTTGACCAAGCAATAAGAACGTTTGAGAAAATGCTCCGTAAAGTTACTAACATTGATGATGATTGTCAACTTCCAAAATTCTGTCAGCGTTCAGTTTCTAACTTGTGCGTTCAACTCCTCAAGATGTACAGCTGCACAGGATACCGACTGGAAACTCTCTTCGATCCCAAAGTCTGCACGGATGACCTTTTGGACTACAAGCTGAGTTACTTTCTAATGTTAGGCTTGTCTGAGAAAGGCTATCAAGTTGATAGCAAAATCTACTCGGATGTTTGCATATCTTTTGCGGGGCAACTGGAACAAGTTGGGATGGTTGATTGGATGATGTTCGTGATTAACTCAAGTACGCCTCCGGATGAAGTGGATGACCTCAAAGCAAGAAGATCTCAAGCGGTTGTCAAGACAATGCTTGTTGAAAAGTATTTGGCGAACGAACAACCAAACCTGGAACTGGAGAAGTTTGTAGTTGAATATGCAGGGGTGTCTAAAGACGTTCTTTATCGGGCGAAAGCCAGTCGAGCACGGCAACTCAAACGGTATGACCAAATGATAGGTTACCATTTGAAATTGAACGAGTTCCAGCTAGCCTTCAATAGTCTGAAAACTTACTTGGACATTCATGGACTGGAAATTGTTGGAATTGGACCACAAGTGAGTGAAAACGTGGCTTGCATTTCTCGACATGTTCAAACGTTGCTCCCATTTAAGAAAAAAATCATCGGATGGGATGAATATGGCTTGGTGATAGTTAATTTTCTAAAATTAAAGAGTCAACCTATGGATAAGTCAGCACTCTTAGACCTTATTTCGGCAATTTCCAAAATTCCTTCTGTAACTCACGTACAATGGTAAGTGCTATTAGTTATTTAAAAACTTTAACGTGACATGAATGCTTGGTTATATGGGATCTATTTAACTGTTTAGTGCGTTTTTGCTTGAGCTCGTCCTCCTCGCTTTCAAGTCAACTCAACTGATTCTCTCGGAAAAAATCACATATTCGGATAGACAACAAATTAAAGAAGCCTTGGTGACCTTACGTAGGACTCCCAATTCCAAGAGAATATAAGCTCGATATTATATCATTTGCAAATCAAATTGTCCTAAAAGATTTGTGTCTACAATATGAATAGGATAGAATTAAAGAAACTGTATTTGTTGTAGTAAACAATTAAAAGATTGGATTGGTTTTCATTAGAATCTTGTGTACGAATTTGTTAATTTAACATAATATTATGCATTAAATATAGTGTGCACCATAAACTTGTATTCTTATTTTTGACTCCGATCTGCACCTGTGGAATTCATATCACATAAATATCCTGTCGAAGTTTCGATTTGAAACCAGCTCAGGCCTGAAAAACTTACAACTTAAGTGAGTGAAGTAAACAGGATAATCACTTCGTAATACATAATGAGTTTATAGATTGTCATTTTTCATTTTCACCAGCAAAGCTGTCATTTTTTTTTGTCTCAGTGAAGACAATATGGATAAATGCACACAAAGTATGCATTACATATGTACATACTTCATTTCATACTTAACATTGGATTAGTAGCGTGTGCCTTCATACCTTTATGTGAGATCATGTGCCGGAGACAATGCAAACATCCGCTGCCAGCTCAAAACGGAACAAATAAGTGTGCGTACGTCACACAATAACGATGTCATTTTCTTCACACATTATAAAAATACTCCATGTCATTAGCACAGACTCATCAAACATTTTTCAAAAAAAAACTCATTATCTGTTTGTATTCTATATAAATCTGTTCCTTCTTTCTTTTAGTACTCATCTGCATGTTGTAAAAGAATCAACTCGTTCCTCTGCTTTGTGTCCCAACAGTTATCTGTCTTTTGTTGCCCCAAAAATTAATTTTCCAGTTATTGTTTTGTCGTGTTGGTTAATTACCGTGTCCACTGGTTGTCTGTCTTTCACCTGCTGTCTCTGTCCGTACGTAAAAGTCTTGTCCTGACCTGACATACGTCACGTAAGTAAAATTATCTTTTACAATTAAAATTGTCTCACAAGTCATCCTACCGCCTTGAAANCCGTACGTAAAAGTCTTGTCCTGACCTGACATACGTCACGTAAGTAAAATTATCTTTTACAATTAAAATTGTCTCACAAGTCATCCTACCGCCTTGAAAGTTGTGATGTTACAAGACCTGGAAAATCCATTCATCCATCAAAAATACAATTGGCACGAAGCCAACGCCCAAGTCATTAATCATTTTAAGAGGAGAGATAAGTGACATATGAACCACTTCCGGTTTAAATAGAATTTTGACTCGCCACTTTTCCATAGTCCTCATGATGATGCCCGCTAGCGAAAAGATGCCGGATTCTGATGCAATCAAAATGTTTATTGGACAAATCCCGAAACCTTGGAATGAAAACGATGTACGGATGTATTTTGAACAGTTTGGGCCCATTTACATGGTCAATGTTCTCCGGGACAAGGTGACCAAACAAAGTCGAGGTACATTCCATAAAATAATATTACACTAGAATATGTCATTAAAAAAATCATACCACTTATCCAATTTGAACTTTTACAATTTATGCGATTTTCAGGATGCTGTTTTATCACATATTTTACAAGGAAATCGGCACTGGAAGCACAAAATGCCTGTCATAATCTTAAAACACTGCCAGGGGTAAATGGAGACAATTGAATAATTCTCACTCACTATGTTGTTTTATTGAAATACACCTATATTGTAATGTACTTTGATCTACTTTTGATTACAGATGAACCATCCCCTCCAGTTGAAACCAGCAGACAATGAAAATCGTGCAGAAAGAAAAATATTTGTCGGGATGCTATCGAAAAAGATGAAATGTAATGTACTTTGATCTACTTTTGATTACAGATGAACCATCCCCTCCAGTTGAAACCAGCAGACAATGAAAATCGTGCAGAAAGAAAAATATTTGTCGGGATGCTATCGAAAAAGATGAATGAAATGGATCTTCGCTCTATGTTCTGCCGTTTTGGGCTCATAGAGGAGTGCTCCATACTCAGGGACTCCAATGGTCTCAGCCGTGGCTGCGGCTTCGTCACATTTTCTTCCAAACTGTGTGCCCTAAATGCAATCAAAGTTATGCACCAGTCAACCACCTCTGAAGGTTGCTCATCTCCACTCGTCGTGAAGTTTGCCGATGTTAGAACCAAAGATAAACCAGCTCCGGTACAACCTTCGCCCTCAAATATTCCCATGTTATCCTCCCTACCTGACACTAAACTACTTGGAATGTTGCAACAACAGAGGACAGTTCTTCACTCCCCTTCATTTCCCCTAAACATCAATCCGTCAATGTCCACCCTGCCCAATACAACTACGGACCTAGCTGCGCTAACATTTTTAACTAATCTTGCCGCTGCATCGAACTCATCACAGCAACTGCTTGGAGGTGCAGCTAATCCCACTCCGACACCTCAGAGATCTTCCGTTCCAAGTTTCCCTGGGTTGTTTTCAGTAGAAGGTCCTGATGGAGCGAACTTGTTCATTTACCATTTGCCACAGGAATTTACAGATGCAGACTTACTCCAAGCGTTTCTTCCGTTTGGGACTGTTATCTCGGCAAAAGTTTTTATTGACAAGAGCACCAATTTATCAAAGTGCTTCGGATTTGTTAGCTATGATAACAATGTAAGCGCACAGTTGGCCATCCAGGCGATGAATGGATTTCAGATTGGAACTAAAAGACTTAAAGTACAACTTAAGAGATCAAAAGATAAGCCGTACTGATTGACTGACTTTATGTGATACACGGATGCATACGACATACATGTATGTATAAATAGTTTTTCTTGCTCGATGCACAGTCATGTCTCATTTAGTTGAAATAAAAGTTCCAGTTTCTTGACTAAATCAGGTTCTTGATTTCTATTACTGTGAAATGGTATTTGATAGATATGATTTGGTCCTATACCGATTTGGTTTCAATTTTCTATGAGTATATAAAAATTGAGTCATAATTACAACAGTTAAAATTAGGATTACAAGTGACTTTTATGTTACTAGCATCAAGCACATAATGACACATTACCAAAAGCCAGAGTTCATCACATCCCTCAACTGGTTTTGCATTTTCTGTGGTTTGGATTTTCCTATGCCGGGTTCCAATGTTTACTTTTTAAATAAATGCTCCATCAATGGAGTGCACAATTTGTGCATTGAAACGCTGAAATGGTGAATAAGGGGTTTTCAACCTGGGAACAAGCTCAATAGTTTCGCTCATAATGTGAGAAGATTTTTGGGTCATACATACTATAATATACTGTGTACATATTATTATGCAGACAATGGAAATCATAACTTGGGTTGCATCTGTCGGTAAGGGCCTATATTATGCGTGACGACGAAAAAAGTGAATAGCAAAAATAGTTAAAATAATAGCAAAAACTCGTGTTTATAACTTCTTATTCACATTTTATATTAACAACTTTACGGGACAATTGAAAACTTCCTAAACTATCATCTAGTTTATCGACGAAATAATCAATTTCGTGTTTGTTCATTCCTAGAGCAGCCGCAGAGGTTAGGTACGGTGTTATATAGCTGGGATGATGAGCTCCCCACCCTGTAAAACCACATTTAAAAAAGTTAATACAATTTCCACCCATTTTACAATTTGTGTTTTTATTTTATGAATGTAAATGTCGACCTGTGAAAGTACTTCCTTCGATGCTTTTTATGTCCTTCCCGGATACAACCCTTGCCCCCGTCACGTTCCTTTTGAACAGCATCGCTCCAATACTGGTAACTTCTTTAAAGCCATCGCCTGCTTCATCTTCCCTTTGTGCAATGTTCCCA